>OY740768.1:92169446-92299446 GCA_963513935.1 Aphrophora alni
GAAACTAATATGGCTGTAATGTAAAATGGCTTGTAAAGAAACAAGGCTGTATTTAATTCCATTGCTATTCTCTTTATTTGTGAACGAGTTGGCTGATATTTTAGATGGAGGATGCGATTTTGAAGGGTTTAAGGTCAGTATTTTATTGTATGCAGATGATATTGTTATTCTGTCCCCTACTCCTGGTAGTTTGCAGAGTATGATAAATAAGCTCGAAAATTATTGTAACAAGTGGAATCTTCGGGTTAATTTAAGTAAATCTAAAATAATGGTTTTTAGGAAAGGGGGTCAGTTGTGTAGAAATGAGAAGTGGTGGTACAAAAGGCAACGGGTAGAGGTTGTCAATAAATATAAATACTTAGGTGTTATACTTACTCCATCATTGTCATGGGAAACTCTATTTAAGGACAAATCTATGGCTGCAAAATATGCTATAAACGCGGTATGGCACAACCTTTTAGGTAACGAGAGGGTCCCACTTAGTGCCAAGTTTACATGTTTTAATTCTATTGTGAAGGCGATTTTATGCAACAGTTCCCAGGTCTGGGGCTACAAGGAAAGCGATGAATTGGAAGGGGTATTTAGATTATTTATAAAAAGAATATTTAAGTTGCCAAATAACACCCCAAATTATGTCTTGTTTTTAGAAACAGGGTTTGAAAAGGTTTATTTGTATACATTGAGAATCCACCTGAATTTTCTTTTAAGGGTTGTAGCTTTACCAAAGAATAGATTGCCAAACATTCTTGCTAAACAAATAATAATAAGGGGCATTTACTGGTACCAGGAGTGGAAAGTGTTAGGATATAAATACGGGATTGATGTGGATATGAGCAATATTGATAGGCTAAGTGAACAGATGCTTAGTGTTATTGAAGCGGTCAGAGTTACTTGGGAGGGAGAATTTTTACAGAGGGCAAGAAATGCGACATATCACAAACAGTACCGGGACCTTGACTTTAAACTCGGCAGTAGACTTGTTTTATTTGATAAATATGATATACAAACAATAAGTTGGATCATCAAAGCAAGGGCGGAACTTGTTGACTTAAACTATAAACCGTGGTGTAACGATAAAATATGGTTATGCTCCTTATGCAACATACAGTAAATGAAAACGAGACGGTTTACCATTTTATTGCTCGCTGCCCTATCCTAGCCGATATAAGAAATTTGTGCTTTTTCAAACGCAGTTTAAATAGGGGGGAATTTGAACTTTTATTAAATGGGAGAAATTGGTGGAGATTGGATAAATTCATGAAGATTGCATGGAAATTTAGATGGGAATTAATAAATGAATTTAATTTTTAACTGTAACAGTACACAAAATTTTGGTTGGGAAGGGGGGTTACACCTAAATTCTTGGAAGGATTACTGTAAATCTATTTATATATGTAAGTAATTTTAATCGTATAGCTGGTGCCAAATTAATTAGTTCTGTAGTCATTTATATTGAATATTTTGTATGATTATATGATTATATATGTATGGGTGCACTGATGGAAGGAAGGTTATATACACACAGGTCTATATGTGTAAATATATGTGACTCATAGTATAATTTTTAACTATATTGTTTTGTTTATGCCAACCCAGTTGACGGTCAAAAAGACCATTGCTGTAAAGTACTCTGTAAAAAAAGAATATTATTAAGTTTATTTCATTTTATTTTATCTTCTATAATTAATTTATTGTGAATTTATTTTATATTTTGTACGGAATAATGTCAAAATAAAGTACTTTTTCTATTCTATTATATTATTCTATATTCTATTCATAGTACTTTTCCCAGCCCTAAAATGAATGTTATACTGTACAGTCCTAATTGTAGTTATGCGATTAAGCAGAAAAGTGTCTTAAATTAATTCAGCAGCCTAGACGGTTACTTTTGGTAGTGTTTAACAACAAAACACATGTCATAGTACTTTTCCCAGCCCTAAAATGTATGTTATACTGTACAGTCCTAATAAAATTGTAGTTATGCGATTAAGCAGAAAAGTGTCTTAAATTAATTCAGCAGCCTAAACAGTTACTTTTGGTAGTGTTTAACAACAAAACACATGTCATAGTACTTTTCCCAGCCTTAGGGCATTTATTGTCTGGGCATTGAAAGACAAGAAATTGAGATATTCGGCAAAATACACTGGGAAATCCTCACACTAAACAAATATCATAAACCACCTAACTTATAGCAAGGTTTTGAACCCGAACGGCCATAAAGGACCACCGGGTTTTCACTAATTGGTTCTGTTAAAAGCACGCGTTAATGACATACCTATAAATATAAGTAAATATGTTTTTTTCACAAACACTCCCGAAATTACACGCCCTTACTACATGTAAAAAAAAAAAGTTTGCCAATGGCCACCTTAGGATCGTCACGTTTAGGGAAACAGGTAATACAAAATTTCCCTAGGCCCTTTAGTGGAACCGACCTTATTAACCTATCTTGTTATTTGTGCTTTAGATAATAGTAATAATACATACAACTGCTATATTATAAATTGCAATTATACAGAATGCCCTCGAAATCTCTGGTCTCCTTTTGTGGATTTGTTCCTGGAATCGAGACAAACATATTTCACAATATAAACATAGGTCAACGGTGCTTACGGTCTGTCTGTATGTTTTTTCACAAAATAATTCATATCTATAGAACGCCAATTGAGTTCATACTAGACTTGAAGTTATACCTAATAATGATCTATTATAAACAAAATCAACGATTATATCCAATCATGCGTTTAAAAATGGCGACTGTTAAAAATGTCATATCTAACAAACTAAAAAACCTTTTATTTTGTCAAAATATTTCAATACATCTTTGTTGTTGCCCTTTTCAATTTCCTATCGGAAAGTGTAATAATCAAAACAATTGGATGAAGGATAATAGTTAAGTTAAGGATTATAACAGCATAATATGTACACACAATATATTGTTGTGTTTACTGTGTTGGTATAAGATGCCGGGTTGAACAAACCGATTATTACACATAACTTAACTATTATCCTTCACCTGATTGTTTTGGCGGTTACACCATCCGATACGAAATGAAAAGGGCTACAAAAATAATTTCTTGAAATGTTTTTGTTAAAATGTAGGCCTACGGTTTTTGGGCAATTCAGGTTTGAAATTTTCAAACACCTTATTGTATATAATCGGTTAGTTTGTTTAAATAGATCATTGTTAGATTACACTTTGTGCAAAGTTTGAGCTCAATCAGTCATATAATTCTCTAGTTAAAAATTATTTAGTGAAAAAACAAATTGGTGGCTATGGGGAAACAAAGCTTGTCCGGACCCATGTCTAATTGATTTTTTTTCTCATTCTTATGTGCTGAATCATATCCTAGAATATTGCAGAGTAATTACAAAACATCCTGCATATCTTATTAAAACTATGCAAAACATCCCAGTATTGTGATTACGTACGCTGTTATTATCTTTAACTTAACTGTTATCCTTCATCCGATTGTTTTGAAGTTATAACATCCGATAGGGAATTAAAAGTGCTACAAAAAGTTGTCTTGAATTTTTTTTTTTTGTTAAAATGTACTGTTTTGGGTATATTAGGTTAGAAATTTCCAAACAGTCGCCATTACGAAATGCAAGATTGGTTATAATCCTTTATTTTACCTAAAGTAGATCATTTTACTTTCTCACTAACCTACTATAGTATAGAGAAAGTATATAGTGATCGCAAAAAAATCGATGTTGAGATTTTTGTGGATATATCCGTTTTGGGACCCGCTGAGTCCAAAAAAGTGGTTTTTACAAAATGTCTGTCTGTATGTATGTCTGTCTGTCTGTATGTCTGTTTGTATGTCTGTATGTCTGTATGTAGACAAAGCTAGAGAGAAAACTATTCGATCGATTTAAAAAAAAATTACACCAAACATGTCAATTAGGCCTGTACAGATGCACTAAAAACTGTTTTGACAAATTTTGAAAAATAACCCCCTTTATGGCAAAAAAACTCCCAAAAAAATCAGTTATTATTTTTTTTATAAAAAAACGGCTCTAACGATTTTGATAAAATTTTGCTTATTTTTAGCCCTTAATGTACCCTACCATATGCGAAAATCGGCATCTTTCTAAAAACTCTCGTTTAGGTAATAATAATAATAATAATTTTATTATTAGAAACTCTCCTACTTTAATGTGTTCCTTCTCCTACTTTAATACAATTGTGAAGTCACAGTGAATCTGTTTAGTAATTTAAATGTGAGAAAGTATGTGCCAGTTTCTGGTACCGTTTATTTAGGTATAACTTCATGTTACGTTTGAACCGAATCGGTCAAACCATTCTCTAGATAGATATCAATTATTATTTTGTTAAAAACACATAGAACCTACATACAGATAGACGATAAAGTAAGCACCGTAGACCCATTATTATATTGAGAAATATGTTTGTCTCGATCCCAGTAACAAATCCATAAAAGTAGACCAGAGCGTTCGGCGGCATCCTGTATATAATCATATGTAACACAATACAATATAACAATAGTCCCATGTAGGTATATAATGTTTCCAGATTTTTCGTTGGAATTACAACTTTTTTTACTAGAACCCCTTATTCTGTACTGAAGAACAAATTAATTCTTTATAAAAACATAATTTATGGAAAGATTGATTAAGCTATGCCTAAACTCGGTCAAGGCTTGTACCAATGTACTAGGATACTTAGATAGCATTTTTTTTTATAGAAGATGGCATAACAGTTGAACCCAGCCTATATGTATGTATTCACCTTAAAAGTAGGAGGAATTCACTAAATGAAAGTTTTAATAGTAAAATTGAGTGTTGGTGTGGAAAAGTGGGTTTTTTGAGCCCGAACCTAAATAGTAAAATATGTAGGAAATTTTATGTTCTTTTATTTTGAATATGCTAGAGAGGTTATTAAAGAATAATTGATAGTTTACGAGTTACAAGAGAAAACCCACAAGAATGAGATTTTTTACCTTTTTTGCATTTTTGTCAATGTTTCGTCACGAAATTTTGTAAGCAAACCTCAGATTCGGATTCAGCACCCCAAAAACATAAATATAGAGGGGAAGAAATAAAAACTACCCCACAACTTTCCTAGTAAAAAAAAATACTAAGAGACGAGCAGCTCAAAAGTTGTAGATTGATAATTTCCAAAATATCAATTTAACAATGAATTTTACGAAACAAGTGCACACTTTGTAGAGAAGTTGGAGTCATAAACTTGTGCCCAACAAAATTAATCTATACTAGAAATTAACCATTCTAGTGCGCTTAAGTCTTATTTTGCGCACTTGTTCACAACCACTCTTTAACTCTGTCGCTGGAGTTGTAGTTTAAGCTACAAAGCCGTTACATTTGCTGTTCATTAGCCCCTATCACATCCCGCCGGAAATAAGTCGAGTTACAGTAACCCTATATTATGTTCATATTAGGTTAATACCATTCAGTTTTACTCGTTTTCAGTTACATATGAATTTACTTACTTATTCAAATACAGTAGATTAAGTTGTATTAAACGCTTTATTTGTTTAGCATACAGGGTGTTTTGCGAGAGTTTGGCACAACTTCAGAAGATGATAGGGTCCACCTAAAAAAAATCAAAATTGTTCATATGCACCTAGGGCCAGAAAAGCTTCGTTTTCCAGACATCCGCCATTTTGTTTCTTTTCCAAAATGATTTATACCTAGAGAACAGTTTGACCGATTGAGTTTAAACTTGGCACAAAGTTTAACCTAACAATGATAGACCGTATATATATATATACTTAATGAAGACACCATTAACTTCGCCAGTATGTTCTACTCACTAAATGGAATAAAAAAGTTCATATGGACCCATGTCCGATCTCAACCGTTTGGCTGTAGTCGCGTATTTTGTGTTTTTTTTTTCCTTTCAAAATCATGCTATTTTGCCTCACTATTTGTTTGAGCCATTTAGTGTTTAAGACATTCTCGCTCTTGATCAGAGGACATTTGTCGCATATATACTCTTGTTCAGAGCACAGTTACTGTCCTCTGAATATTAGGAAGACAGTGTATTCTCATCAAGAGTATATAACTATAACTTACTGTCCCACACTTTAAGAGTGTTATATAGGTAAGGAATTCTTTTTAAAGTACTAAATTTAAAATGGATCAGTCAGAGGTGGAAGGCACAACAAATTACCTGACGTTAAAGTTGAAGAAGTCCTGGAAAATATTTCAAAATTTTTAAACAATAAATCGTACTATAGCTATTCAACAACTCGAACAGAATATTGGAGAACTCAAAAATTCCAATAACTTATTTCAATAACCTATGTATGGTCATAGTTATAGGCTTCTTTGGCGCCGAAGGATAGCACTTTCGTAAAGGATCTTTAATTGTGGTGTCTTATATTTATATTTAATTTTAGCAATAAATGAATTACAGTACTCTAGTTATTAGTTAAAGCACAAATTTGGTAATTTTCCTAGTTCACAATATTATCCTGAAAACGAAAGATAGACAGCCAGAGTGAAGTCTAAAGAGGACTTTATTTTTATTATATAGGGGAACTATATTAATCTTTGTTTTTCTAAATCTTAGGTAGTTGGTTCGAATCTAAATCTCGTTATTTTTTTTTAATAAGCCTAAAGATTTCAATTTATTTAGGAAATGCTATTTATAATACTAAATTAATTACGATTCTACAAAGAAAGTATGTTTGTTGTTTTTAAGATTCGTGATAAATAGAACAATGTTGAAAGTTGAAAATACAATTTCCGTTCCCACCTTTGATTTGTTCACATGTAGGCCTATAGGTTACTCATCGACATTATTTGAAGAATTGTGTCAGGAAGTAGTTCTTCCTTCATTGGAACACACTGAGCTTGTTAGGAGTGTTACTGAAAAAAACACACCTTGCTTTCAACTGAACTAAACTAAGATGTTTACAAGGAATTGTTTAATCAAATATTTACACATTTTATCTTTACAAAAAATACTGTTCTGCAATTTGTGAAACACGTAAAAACATTTTGCCTTAAAATAGTTAATTTTTTTTTTTTTTGACAAATTTCTTTATTTATCGAAGTTAAAGAGACCAACAGTCAAAAACAAAATATATTTTATCGAACTTCGTTTTAAGATATGTTAAACAATTTGAAGAAAACTGAACAAAAATTACGCGAGCTACTCAATTCGCCAGAGTTTTGAAATCCCAAAAATCGGTTCAAATCTTTTCCGATTTCTCGATTTATTTTGGATTTAGTAATTTGTATTAAACATTGAATTAAAAAAACGGGTAAATATCATCAGAATTCTTTGACAACTGTATCGAACTCATCCAAAAGAAATGTTTGTCACAAATAAGTTGAAATTACTCAATCAAACTTTAGAACAATCAAAACTTCAATAGTACAGTCCAATAGAACAGATTAAGTACGACAATATATACATTAAATGCTATATAACATGTAGAATAGTCCTACCGTGTTTAGTTTTAGAATATCCACCATTTTTTAAAAATAAAATAACATTATAACTTTAGAAATATATATGATATTGAGTTTAGATTTGATAAACGCATTTTTCATGTAACGTTTTACACGAGATTTGGAAATGATTTCCATTTTAAAATGTTAAAGTCGTATATATTGAAAACTTGTTAACTTTATAAAACAATTACAAGAGAGTAAAAACTTTTATTTGTTAATGACGAACAATATGGTATTTATATTTTTACTGTAGCAGTAAAAGAAAATATATTTGAACAGAAAAGGGAAAATTGCATCACAAATATTATATAATTTTAACAGCAAATAAACTTGTGCTCTATGAAGTAAGAATCGGTTGACATTTGATGGTTGGAGAAGTGAGGGGTTGGTTTTGAGATTGTCTAGATAAACATTTATAGTTATTTTTAGAAATTCGAACAAACAATATTAGGTAGTAGCAAAGTTTAAAAAAAAGTAGAAATAGGCTGTGGATATCTAGTTATGACTCACTGACGCTCAGTAAGGAGGGAGTAATGCAACGTTGCCACATGGTGTGTTTTTTCTACCTGCACCAATTCACTGTTTATTTTACAGTTGGACACAATATTAATATTTGCCCGATCGCAAATTTGACTACATTTGTATTCAGGAACTATACAACTATATTTTAAATTTTTAATAATGTTTTTAATTGATTAAAAAAATACTATTATTAGGTCTGGAATATGAAGGACAAACGTTTATTTATTGTTTACCTTATTTTGAGGGTCACTCAAATTATAAAGTCATATTATGCCACGTAAAAGTGAGACATTTTTATTTCTAGAAATGAATAGAGGTGTAAGTACGCCTTTAATAAGATTTGTTGTTTTTCAGAGACAAGAACCCTTAGATGCCGAGGATCCTCCAAGAAAAAAAAAAGTATTAAGAAAAATTGGTGTATGTATTGTGAAATGCAATCAAAAATAGGCAGGCATATGGCTGTAAAACATAAGACTGTGGTAGAAGTCCAGCAGTATATTGAGGCAGAAAATTCTAAAATTAAAAAACAAATAATACAAACCATCATAAACAAATCTAATAGTCAATATAATAAAATGGCAATGGATAAAGTAATAGATGGCACAGTAATACCCGTTAAAAAATCAAGTGAAATAACTGCCATATCGTACGTAACATGCACTTCTTGTGATGGCTTATTTTCTTAAATAAATATTTCTTCTCTGTAAAACACGTCACGAACTTATATTTAAAAATGAATCTATATTCTACAAATGTGTTAAATGTATACGTACAGTATTGAATTCGCTGTATTTAAATTGAATTAAGGTTTTGCATGTAGGTATGTTTAAAATGTAGTCTTATTCTAATAGTTTAATCGTTTAGAACTATAGCATATAGTTTGGTAAAATCATACCATTGACTGATTCACATTATAGTCGTCGTTTATTTGAATTATAGGCTTCTGAAACTGTATACAGTGTCGAGAATGTGTAATGATTCCAACCATATAATATTTTTAATATTTTACCCAAACTAACAAACCATATCTGAACTGTTAACATTTTTCATATATAGTAAAAAGACGAAGTTGTTTAAAAACATTCAATCAAAGAAAATCTTCCAATGATAATTGTTATGTGTTATTAACAGTACCTACTCTAATCCTTTTTTAAATTATATAAATAATACATATTTTTTCCTAACAAGAGAAATGTCTTTACAAAAAAATAATTTGTTAAGTCCATAATTTATTACCAAATAATAAACGTTTGTTGAAAATAAACTGTCTTTTAATTGGAAATATCCATGTCTTAATGAAAAATATGAATAAGATTGTACGAGTTGATAAAGTTAATAGTTGACAGAACTATGGGATCAGATTAATATAGCACAGTAATAGCTGACATTCAAAAAGTCAGATAACAGAAGTAAAAGGGTTACTGGTTGTAGTGTCGTGTGTGCGAGAGGGAAGGTAAAAGAAGGTAAGTTGTTTCTGTAGGCAGGAATTAGGGGAATTTTTATTATTTTTATTCTGTAAAGACATACATTCTTATAAAAGATTCAGATAACATAAAAAACAACTTCTTAACACACATAACTTAATATAATCAACAAAAGAAGGAGAATATAAATTAATAGAACATAACTTCAAAAAAGTTAAAGGTGCTCAAAACCTGACAGAATTTCCATTAGCAGAATTTCCATATAATCTTAATAAACCAAAGTTTCATTTAAATGTAATAATAGTTAAATTGCGAATGATGTTCGTGTTATGTGTTTGATATATTTATTTAATAATGCATATTTAATTTATACAAATGCTGAGCAACTATTTGAATCTAATAACTTGTAAATATTCCATTATGTTCTTCTGTTATATAATTTGTTTTATTTGTAAGCAACTAATTATGTAATATATTTTATCTATTGCAATAGAATTTTGTATGTTATTCTATGTAAATTTTTCTTGTTTAAGAACAATTCAACCTTAAACATAAATCTGCTGCTTGTCATATACAGAGTGTCCCGCTACCACTTGAAAATAAATTGACCAGGTTGTTCAGCAGGTAAAAACTAGCAAAACATGTAATATAACATGTGTCCTATCTCTTTTCATTTTCCATCTGTCGGTCTGTATGTGATTTTAAGTTAATAATTAATATTTTTTAAACGGCTTGACCAAACTCAACCATATCTTGCTTGAGAATAGAATTTGATAAGTCCTTTCTTAAAATGGCCGCCATTTTTAAATGGAACAAAGTTATGCCTTGAAATTTATTCTTAAGAAAGGACGTATCAAGGTGTATACTCAAGCAAAATATGGCTGATTTAGTCAAACTGTTTTAAAAATATTAATTTTTTAGTTAAAATCACATACAGACCGACAGACGGAAAACTAAAAGATCTATATCTTCATGTTATATTACATTTTTTCCAGTTTTTACCTGCTGAATAACCTGGTAAAATTTTATCAAATGGTCGCGGGATACCCTGTATAACAACTACGCTGTTAATATACCTAAATTTCATTTAAATGTGATAATAGTTAAAATTCATGGCTGTTCTTGCAATGTGTTTGATGTTTATATTTATTTTATAAGACATATTTAAATAGTAATTTATACATCGCTGTTATTTAAATGTAATAACTAAATTGTAAATATACCAAAACGTTATTTAAATTTGATTGTCATGTTAGTTTTGAATGAGTTTGTGTAGTTTGTTTCATGTTTTCTCATACCAAACATTACAAAGTTGTAACGATACTGTTTTCTATTAGATAACTAATTTTATTTGAGAAAAACTAATTTTGTAATATCATAATTGTTTTACCTCTTGAAATAAAATATATTTATATATTTTAATATATATTATGTATTTTTTCGTTTTATAGAACGACACAACTTAAATTATTTGTCTGCCGCTTTTCATATCAATGACTACGCTCCTAATAAACCAAAAAATCAAATAAATGTGATAATGGTTAAAATGTGATGGCTGATCTATACTAACAATGTCTTTGGTGTTTATATATTTTACTAGACATTTAATTTACACATCTGCTGTTATTTAAATCAGATAAGTTGTAAATATAATATTATGTTCTTTTATCCAATTTTATTTGTGAACAACTAATTACGTAATATTAACCATGTTTTATCTCTAACAATATAAAATATTTACTTGTTTTAAATGTATTTTTACTTTGCGTTACAAAGTTCTTTTTTTTGCCAATAGGTTATTTAAATTAGCATAAAAATTTATACTTTAATATCAAAGATTTAATAAATAAAACGTCTCAGGGACTAGTTTACAGAATTGGTGCCTTCTAGGCGTGTTTTGCTTCTAGAGTAACAGAAAAAATTTCAACACCAGGTAAATTCTAATTCGAGTAATTGATTGTGAAACCGTAGAGAGACGAGAGATTAAAAGGGCGCATGTGCCACTACAGCTGGCAACCTGAGCCAGGTAGAGGTAATGCCACTAACAAGTTTTCAATGTACTTCCCAAATTGAAATATTCTGATGAATCAAATATTTTCCTAAAGCCGGTAACTTAATCTGGGGCTACATCAATCATTATGCAAGCTATTTCAACACTAAATGAAAATGTACATCACTTTCACATTTGTATAGTTATTGTGCTCAAAATGATAATAAACTGTTCATCTTTTAAAGTAGAATTATCAAACAGATAAAGCCAGGGTTAACTCGCTTAACTGTCGTTATAGATATACTTCTTATCACCTACATAACTCTCTCTATATTTTTATTCCGTAAATACGAATCAGTTCCAACAATATTATCTCGAGCTAAATAAAAGTGACACCCTGTAACGATTTGTTTTAATGCTTGAGTTTGAACAAGTTGGGTTGTTTTTTAGTATGAAAAAAGTGTCAAAATCTCACATTTTAGAATTGGAATTGATGTAGTGGGTCGGCCTTTCAGCCTTTATTATTTGCGTGTGGAGTAAATCGATGAAGATAATATCATGTTTGGCCTATGTTAAAGGTAAAGGTAAATTTTATGTGATTCCTAAAGTTATCCATTTAATTTACCTTTCTTAACGGAATTAATTCAATAAATCGGTCGTGTAGAACACCCTGGATAAATTGTATTGTTTTATATAAACTGTTGTTTCCTAAGTATTACATGAAGAGAAAATTGCACTTCACCGTCCAGTAGTTCAATAAATAAACGATTTAAGCAACTCAAGACATATGTAAGCTTAACATTCATTTCATCAACCATGATAATTGATCTGGTGATAATCACCCTGCTTGTCCAGAATTTAGAATAAATTTAGATTATGATGTTTTACGATTACGATGAGAATTTTTAGACAACGATGAGATCTATTTCATAATAATAGGTCATTAGAAGAGTGAAGATCAATATGTAAACTGAACACCTCTACAATAAGAATATCACTTCCTTATTTTTTTTATAGTCATTCTGTTCAATATGATGCGGTATTGTTAATTATTGTTAGTGTGAAATACATGAAAAATGTATAGTGCAGCCCGGAGTTTACACGCGAAAGACAGATGTGGTTGGAGCGGAGGTGACGGGGGGGGGGGGAGGTCAGTTAAGATAACAAACACCTTAAAAAAAAAACGCGCGAACATCGAGCTCTCAAAAAGTCGTGAATATGTCTAAGATATAAACCAGGCATTTGTAAGGTCGCAATAGTGGTATCTTTATATCAAGCACCCAAAACGCCGCGAATGCGTTTAAAGTATAAGCCAGGCACTGGAAAGGTGGTAATTGTATACACGGTATAACATTTATACTCAGGCACCCAAAAGGTGGCCTTTATGTCTGATCGTATAACCGCTCCAAGGTCAGGAATCGCCAGGCACTCAAAAGGTCTTATACATGTATATATATATATATATATATATATATATATATATATATATGAGTTAAAGTATGATTTGCAAATAATTACGAAACAATGTTCGGGGAAAATATAACATATATATATATATGTGTGTGTGTTATATTTTCCCCGAATATTGTTTCGTAATTATTTGCAAACCATACTTTAACTCTATAAAACTTAGTACAAAGTAATTTCAAGATATCTAAAATCCTATGTTTTATTTTTAATAACGCTTACATAAATAGGCCTACTCCTATAATAGAGTAATCCAAATTCAATTTCTTTATGAAGTTTGTTTTATGGAATAAATTAAATCTAAAGTAATATAAAAGATAATATTAACTATTATACAACAGTACAACAGTTGTAGATGTCTACTACAAACTTTATCATCTCACTGATTTCTCCATATATATATATATATATATATATATATATATATATATATATATATATATATATATATATATATATATATATATAGGCTAATAAATACCCACTGCAGAACAATTGATCTTAAGGCTACTCATCTTTGGTGCTATAAAATAATATTCTTGTACGAAGAACAACAGTAGATATACAAATTATTTTCCTTTCCTTTGTTATTATATATTATACGAAAAGCTATACATTGGTTTCCAAAAATGATGTTAAATTATTTTTAAGAAATATACGTTTTCCAACATCACGAGAGATCAAAACAGTTTATTTAGAATCATTTTATCAATGTTTAATCACATTTCATAAATGCATTTCAGAAAAGTAAAGGTCTTTATTTACTTTTTGTTGTGTGAAGTTAGATTGTCTACCCAAAACAATTACTCTCCTTAGTCATGCATTAATTTGTTTCATTGCTCCTTTATTTACGATGTGAGTAACTAGTGTGTTTAGAATTATGACAGAAGTAACTACAACAAACATATTATTGTACTAAAAACTAAAGCCCTAAAGTTCCCTTTTTGTCTAATGGAACATATATACCCAGACAACTCTAATATTTCCTACTTTATTGCCACTTATATTGCAAGTGTAAAATGGCTGTTCTGGGAGGTTACATGAAAGCACCATTATCTCACACCCTTTGTTTACCACATTTAGAGAGAAATAGTCAACAAGTTATATTCATTTTTCTCTTAACAATATTATTACAAAGATACACTACAGAATAGTTTGCTCTAAAAGAAAATCTTATTTTAATTCAAATAAATAACGTAATAGAATTAAATAATAAATAAAATAATACCTATAAAAATAATAAACTACAACTCTTTATTTTCTAAATAACGTAATTATTTAAAACGAAAATAGTACACAATAATGTAAATATATTGAAAAAAAAAATGTTAAGAGTATCAATGATTATGTGTAGTAAGAGCGCCATGTGTGTTATGAAGGAAATCGATAAGCGTCATTATGGGTCATACATAGCTCATGTGTGTAATAATTAATTATAGAGTGAATAATTCATACTCTATTTAGGAGATGGTTTTCAGCCTTGCTTCAATGTTTTTGATTAATTCGTGATGAACCTCACAGCAAGATAGGAGAGATCGGCATAGCTAAAATAAGACGAAATTGAGCGTATTTGAATGATATTAATCAATACATATTATTACATGCTAGTAGTAATATTTTATTTGTGTCAATAATTTTACTTTAAAAGTTTCTATATCTTAGTTGATGTAAAATTTACGAGTTGATACATTTTTAAAGTTGTCACTGGATAGAGTTTTTTAGTACTTACCATACATATAATAATCGATATTTTACTACTTAAAATATGTAATTAAATACATCTATTTAGTGTTAAGTTTGCGACCATCAGTAATTTCCTTAAAAAAATTAGTGAATGGGTCGTTATTGCAATACTTGAGATAATTCTAGTAGTTAGTTTCTTAATAATTTGTAGGCCAATGGCAGTAATAAAATGCATAATTTTAAGTGACGTCCTTAAATTTAACGTAGAATTGTTATTGTTTAAATTAATATATATATATATTTAAAATATATATATATATATCTTACACTACATACATATGTATTACTTATTACATATTAACACATGTACATTTTCATAAGCTAATGAATATGTTTAAACGATGAAAACGGTGAATAGAAAAATTAAAATGCAAGATTGATTATTGTAGAGTTATCACAAGTTTATTGTTGTTGTTGTTGTTGTTTTCCAATACTCACATGTTATGAAGGATTGTGAATAAATTTCTATTTCATTTTTAACACTTTACATTTATTGATTATTAGATATAATAACATACTGATTAAAACCATTTCATTTTATATTTCAAAAGTATTGTATCTTATAGTACGCTTACTATTAAAAAAAATAAAAACGGAAATCGAAGATAGCAGGAAAAATTTGCCAACGAAAGCAATGAAAATATCAAAAAAGTGTTTTATGACGTTTGCCTCATTCTTAATACATTTGAAACGTGCAAGAAAGTATATTCTTACATTGAAAAATACGCAAAATTATGTATGTAATTATTGAGTTACATATACATGGTAATTGGTGAACAATGTGGGGAAAATAAAAAAATCTGCCTGATACCATACTTTATTTGCAATAATATATTTTCAAATCCAATAGTTTCAAGATATTTTGGAGGTTGACAGAGTCTTTTAAGATATAAATTCTTTTTTCTAACTATAATTTTCACCTAGTAAGGAAATGACCATATTTATAAAACCTACATTGAATATCATATAAAACACAAAAAATCACTTGTTTTCTTAAACTAACGTTTATGTATTTATACAAGTGCCTAAAATTAGAAACATTAATTATTTGAAATATTAAATACAATTAAAATATCATTTCTAAACAAACGATTACACCTATAGGTATTAAAGTTTCATTAACACTGCCCTTTTCATGTACTTTTCAACAAATAGGCATTATCTTTTTTATTTATTTAATTAGTTGCTCCAGACAGTAAAATGGATTGATTAAATAGGAAAGTATTTTGGATTTTGGTTTTTTAATTGACTCTCTATAGTAGTCAATTATAGATTTTTTTTTAAATTAATACTTTGCAATGAATTTAATTTGGTAATAACTCTCAACAAATAGGAATAAAATGTCAACAACATTGTCAGAATTAAACAAAAAATATTCAATCTTTAAGATTGTATATTTTACGTTACAGATTTATTCGTTTATTAATTAAAATATTTAATAAATAATTTCCAAATCAAATATCTCAAAATAGACAAAAAAATAAAGTAAATAGAAAGGTTTTCTTCCATGGTATTAAAGCTCTTATATTTGTTCATTACTTACTTGGCAGAGTTATTGGTCGCACAAGACAAATAAAACTTTATTAATAATCTGTGAAATCAGTGAGATGATAAAGTTTGTAGTAGACATCTACAACTGTTGTATAATAGTTATTAAAATCTTTTATATTACTTTAGATTTCATTTATTTCATAAAACTCACTTCATAGAAATTGAATTTGGATTACTTTATTATAAGTGTAATTATGTAAGCTTTATTAAAAAATAAAACAATAGGAGTTTAGATATTTTGTAATTTTTTTTTTACTAAGTGGTATAGAATTAAATCATAGTTTGCACATAATTATGAAACAATATTTAGGAAAAATATAACATTTTTATTTAATAATAATTAAATCTCATAAATAAATTCCTTACCTTTGTAGGAATATTAGACGGAAGAACATTGGTTGTGTAAAGGTTACCTAAAGGAGTTTATTGATGATTCTTTATACAGTAAATTTCACTGCTCAATCGTTCATCTTGTTATTCATTTAAGGGACACCATGTACTTGACGTCACCTGTACCCTGATATGACGTATGTAAGTTATACGGCTGTTCTTCAATAATTGGGCTTCCACTAAGGTATTACTTTGAGATTCTTCTCTCTAAGATGAGTTATCTTTCAAACATATTTGTTTTTTTAGGTATATTAAATAAATAATAATCAGAAAAACTCCGGAAATCGACTGGCCTGGTTATAATAACTATTATTGTAATCGAGCGTAAATAAAAAAGCTCCCTTAATCGGTACGTAGACTTATTTGGCGTTCGATCTAGATTGTTGTCAATCGGTTAATGTTATTTTTGATGTTGGTACTGTATTAGATCTATTCAGATAATATTGAGACCACTGGTTGAACTAATGGTGTTTTATTCAGTGAATGGTATCAACATTTGTTTACATCAATTTTTGCAGCTTAATATTTCCTAACATTTTGATACAAATTAAATATGATAAATCAAAGTGGAAGAAGCAAGTCATCCATGAAACAATAAACATTTTACTTTGTTAGAAGAGTTTTGCTAAAAGTGTACATTAGTTGTGGTAATATTTAAAGTTCCTTCATTGTTATCTGTGTCGCTTGTGGAATAAACATACAAGGACCGAGATCTGTTATTCACATAAATAACAGTTAATATAAATTCATAGAGTAGGTAATTATTTCTTCTCTTCTGTTGTATATTATCTTTTATTCTCACTATAAAAGTGAAATATAACAACATAAAATATTATTCTATTACATAAACCACTTAAAACTGCAAGGTGTCGAACTATTTTATATTAAAACCGAACATGATATAATATATTTCTTTTCTTTTCTATGTATAAAAATAAAAATTATAATTAGAATTTCTTTCGAGGAAATAGTACATCCAATAAAGAAATTTGTTACACACGAACAGTAATAGGCTCAGATCACCTAATCCCTCGTCTACAAAAATGCAGTCAATTCCCTAGACTTAGGTCATCCACTAAATCAGTAGGGGTAGCGAGAGGATGGGGTGAATTAGAAGCCTGTTATAAGCTTCCCTTTAATGCCCCTTTGAATATATTCCTGAGGATTTTAATTTTCTTAAATTACTTGTTCTGTGTTAAAAAAAAAATAGGTAAATTTTTGATGAAATCGTAGTTGACATATGCGAATAAGACATTCCACTAACGTCCTCACACTTTCATTCATAAAACAATAATAACAATAAAAAATAATGTTATATGTCATATTCAAATGGAGTAACTTTCTTACTTAGTTTTTTTCTTATTACTCAAGGTAAATAAGTTGTTATAAAACAAATATTTTTCTTTTAAAATAATGTTTAGCAAAATTAAAAATAATAATTATATTTATAAATCGAGCCTAAACGAGCTTAGCTTGTAGAACAAATTCATGCTAAATATTGTTGATTAAAAATAAATTTTTAAAAGACATGAAATAAAAGTTCATTTATGTTTTTCTGCCAACTATTAATAAACTAACATTTTATTTACTAGGTTTCCGATATGCTTGTTTTGTGTTTTAAGAGGTTACATAACAGAAAACGTCAGTAAAATCCGTTAGATCTATTCACGTATACATTCATTATTCATGTTGGAGCTTCGCTTTGAAAATCGTGGAAAATGAAAGACATTTTGTCAAAGTGCATATCGTTTTATTTCTCAAATTCGTTTACAGACGGTTGACGACTTCAAATTGACCATGAAAGAGTAAATTAAAAGTATAAAATAGAAAAGAAAATTTTCGCAAAGATTGTTTAAAATATATTCTCTTGTGGTTTATAGAAACCAAATCACAATCGCTAAGGGCAAAATCCTCATTTTAAACAGAAGTGCTAAATGTAAAATATTTAAGTCTTGGAGTTTTTAAATGTCGCATAATTTTACTAATCAAAAGTCGTTTAAAGGAGTAATATGGAAAGTATAGAATGGATGTATCTTCATTTCGAAATTCTTGTTTTATGAAAGCTAATTGTTTTATAATAACTGGCTTTAAATATCCCAAAAAACTAAAAACGATCACGCACATCACAAACGAAGCGAAATCAAATTTAAAAGTTTACACTGTCAAGTCATTGTTCAACTGTTCAGGCAGCAGCGCAGCAAGTCAAGTCAATTTTCCCACCAAAGTTAACGCATTCTTAGTTCTGACCCTATCTTTAAAATGTGTAATGTCCAGTTTTAGTTAATTTGGGAAAAACCGATTTATTTGTAATTTATATTTACAATATTATTCGATAACTTTATGTTCATATTTTATTTAAAATTATGTCGACATTAAAACATTATTTTTAGTCCCTAGTAAAAATAGATATCTTTTGTATTGAAGACTGGCTGAAATAAGAACCAACACCACAACTAGTTATTGGTGGTAGAAAATTAAAATATCCCATTATTCTTTTTAGGATTATGGACCTCTACTGTTAATTATTTAAAATTACAATAACTCTTAGAGCGACAAGGATTTTAATGTAATACAAAAGTAAAATAATTTCCTATTCATTAAAATCACTCGTCTATATATATATATATATATATATATATATATATATATATATATATATATATATAGTTATTATATATCTTAAGACATAAGATTAACTATCCAAATTTTAATTTAAACCTCTTTTGATAACTCTGTTATTCACCAATTGAATACAAAGTTCCTTATATAATATAAATAAATAAACAAGCTCTCCCTCGCCCATCCTTATCACTTTTCATTTTACTCGTTTAAACAAATAATCAATGCCGAATTTAGTAATTAACAATTTTTTTCCCTGTCGTTTATAAAATATTATGTCGTTACTTTGAATATATCCCGTAAGCAACACGATATATTTAAATATTGTCCGTTTCATAATATTTTTGAAAAATCATGTTTTTTTTATATTGTTGCCCGGTCGACCAAAAACTCATTGCACAAAATATGACACCAATAAGAAATATTCACATTGTTAATACCACAGAGAAGTCAAACCCGTGTATAAACCCTCTACAATCACAACCCCTAGTAATACATTTTCATCTGCTGTTAGTAGGCAATATATCTCAATAATTTTTCTACAAATGGAGTTTTCATGTAACCTCGCACAAACCTCTGGTAAACTTAAACGACAATAAATTGAAAAATATGGCATATTCTCTGAATTTTCTATTTCTAAAGTCCAGCAATGTGTTTTAATTAAAGTGATAAATGTGCACAGTCATTATCAGTTTCGGAATTTTAATTATTTCATTTTAATACACCTTTTGTGTTGTAAATAAGTATATATTCAACATCCCATTTGGGTTTGTGAACTTTCAAGTTACTGTGGAATATAATTCGCCAGTGTGGAATACATTCTATTATGACAATTAGATTTATACCACCATAGGTTTATTCTGCCTACCAACCACATTACAAATCTACCTCGAGTCCCTGAACGTAAAAAACTCCTTAATGCAAATCAGCATACACCTCGTTGGTAGCCATCTTTAATATTATTACAGTAACAGAAATATTTTGTTTTATTTGTTTGAGAACGAATCCCTTGTTCAATAAAATTAAACATTAAATTTCCATATTGATAAAAATGTATATTTTAATAATTCTTTTTGTTTCCTTACAATTACCTATTATTTAAAGTTTTATGTTTTTTACTATAACTTGGTTATTTTTCAAGCTATTGAAAAATTAACACCCCCATTTTATTTATTATTAATAAATGTAAATATTTTGCATCTTTTATTATTTTTTTTTTAATTTACGGTTTTCGGGATGTTTGACTTTAACATTTTAAACAGTGGGCATTTTGAATATTTTAATAGTAAAATTTTGAATCTTGGTTTACTGATATAGATAGCATATATAATTTGTATACCAAATCTAAACTCATAATATTATTATATTCTAAAGTTACCAATAATAAAAAATAAAAAAAACATGAAATTTCCGACAGACGAAAAATGATTCTCATTTGTATTGAGTTAAGACATTTTGATATAGTGACACTATTCCGTTTGCCGTTTATGATATACTGTATTAACAAATGTAACATTATTAGTTAAATAACATTACAACTAATGTAGTTTTCTTGTAACTTCAAAGTTCCTAAATTTAAATGGTATAAGTAGTGAGATTTATTAAATATTTTGACTTTTTATAAGACAAATATATTAATAAAGTTTCATTTTGATAAAAATGTGTATTTTAATAAATTCTCAATTACTATTATTATTATTATTTTTATTTTTTTTGGTTTTAATTTCTTGACTATTACTTAGTTATTTTTCAAGCTACAGAAAAATTTAAAACCCCCTTTTCTTTAACAATAATTTTTTTAATTATTTTGTAATTTTCTTTTTTTTTCTTTTTCTTTTTTTTAGTTTACGGTTTTCGGGATATTTGACTTTAAACATTTTAATCGGTAGACATTTTTATATTTTAAAAATTAATGTCTACAATTGTCTACTTTGTCTTTTATTCAAAAAATACTAATTAAATCACGTAGTTTTTTCTTAAAAAACATTAATACTTGTCCTTTTTTGAATATGTTTTTCTGTTTCCGCGGTACGGCTTTGTCTATTACATCTTTTTTTTTTTTTTTTTTTTTTTTTTTTCACAATCACGGCTTCTCACTCTAAAAGTTTATTTCCTTCTTATTTCAAACTAACTCACACAATCATATGATATTTCTTTAAGTAGAACTGCTTGTCTTTAAAAAAAAAAAAAAAAACTTTCTTTAACGGTTCGGCTTTGTCTCGGCAAACATTCTTATTTTTTATACGTCTTTTCTCTCAGAACGTCTAGATACAACTGGATTGAACCCGGTTGGCAACAGTCTCCCACTGTTATTCACAATGCTGATGTCACATTTTTCTTATAACTAAAATTATATCTGTTTTAAATATTAACATACTTTTAATAAATGTCTCTTATCATTTTATACTAATTACTTTCCTCGTTTATTCTTTATTTATTTTAATCAAAAACAGAATACGTTTCTTGTTTACTACATCGAGTTAAACTTATTTTCTTTTCAAACCAAGATTACCCAAATGAAAATGTACACTAGTACAAACGTAGCAGAGCAAGCAATGGCTGGAACAGAACTGAATCTGGGACCGGTCAGGCTGGGCGCATCAACTGATAAGTGGCAGGGGAGAGTTAGTGAGGAGAGGTCAGCTAATAACAGTGTCCAACAATCTTATCGTAATAATTGTTGGTCTGTGTTAACAAAACTCACGTGATAGTAGTACTTTTAATTTGCGTTTTTGTTACCTGCTATTCATGCTGTGCCTCAGAATTAAATCTCTAAAATACTGGTTTGGCTTTAACTTTTATTATTTTAGATTGAATGAAATAAACCTGTTTATGTAAATACTGAAACAAATAGGCAATTTAATATATATGAAAAAAAGTGTAAACATGTCAAATCTAATCAGTTGAAAGAAGCAACTCTATCGGTTCAAGTGAAATGCCAGTCACCATTTTGGTTTTTAGCGATTTTTAAATGTTGTATTTAGAGCCGATTTTTAGCTAAAAACATTAACCCTTGGCGAATTTTGTACTATGCCATAAGCATCAAACATTTTAAAAGAAGGAATGTAAGAAGCCTCAGCTCACTTCAACTTTGTAGTTTAGAGGAAAAAAATATTTTCGGATTTTTTTAAATATGTTTAAGCGCAAAAGTTTTTCAAAAGATATCTTAGTGAGCACCTATTACCTATGAGGAAGTTATATTCTAAGTTTCTTTGCAATCTGTTCAGTAGGTTTTGTGAAATCGTGATGAGTGAGTGAGTCAGATATTTGGCTTTTATAGAAAAACATTTCATTTTTATTTTTTCATACGTAATGAGGAATATAGGATAATTACATGATTTCAAATGTTTTAAAATCTAACTATAACTATATCGTTACATCTTCTTCTAATTATATAAATAATCTCTTTCTTAATTATGTCATTTGGAAAAATTGTGAGATATTGTTAACTTGGATAATCATTTTTCTCAGACTCGAAGGACATAATCTATAACCCCATCTCCTTTGAAGCTTACCACATGATTGATTTTAGTGAATAACGTTCAAAAGAGCTTTAGTGAGAGGTGCAAATCTTCTTCTAAATGTTTATTATTGAAAACTATAACGCTAACACCCACCTGGTAACGTAGGAAAACAACAAATATTTTAAAGGAAATAATTATAAAATAATCGTATATAAATATAGAGGATTTATATACGATAATAAAAGAATAACTGCATAATCTGTAATTTAATTCTACCTTCTTTCTTTTACACTTTTGTGCTTGTAGATTATTTATTTAATAGGAGTTTACTAATAATAATGCAACTTATGTAATTATATTCGGATGTTGGGTGGTTACGTAGAATAATGGTGAAATAGACGTTACAAAAAATATGTTTTTTTTTAAATATAACAATTGGATATATTGTAACAAACAAGGTTAACGTGAAAATTTATGTTCACCAGAAACAGATTACAGAAATAGTAACCATCTAAATTGAGAAAAAATAAAGAAAACCAGCGACACACACACACACACTCAAACACACGCGCGCGCGCGCACACACACACACATGGCGTGGACGGAAACTATCGTTTATAAGTGCAAATAACTAGTTGCGTAACTACATGCACTAATATAATATGGAATTTGAGCTATGTCATTACTATCTAGTTGTGGGATTCTTTGATATAGTACTACGATTACATCTTTACCACGAACGATAAAATAACGGTTCACGCCACTAAACTCAACTCCTACTTAAA
Source organism: Aphrophora alni (assembly GCA_963513935.1). Classification (NCBI taxonomy): domain Eukaryota; kingdom Metazoa; phylum Arthropoda; class Insecta; order Hemiptera; family Aphrophoridae; genus Aphrophora; species Aphrophora alni. The sequence goes on from OY740768.1 coordinate 92,192,851, forward strand.
CAGTAACATAATTACTGATACTGGAATTGATACCAAAATAATAAAATAAACCCTGTTTGTTACTAGATTTACGTACTCACTATGGGATATGTACATAATGCTCAACTCCTGAAATATAGTAGAGTCATATTTTATTAGTCATTAAATCACAGTTTCCTTTGATATTTATTATTAATATAACATCAAAAATCCTTGAGGATGTATGGGGATTAATTGAAAAAACCTTAAAAATGTGTACACATTATTTTGTTGGTATTGGTGAATAGAGAAAAATGAATTCAATAATTTCCTTTTTTTAATCCGATAATTGGGCCAGTCGAATTTTTAAACAAATCAAAGCTAAATCGTTATTAATAGAAAACGTCGGTAAAGTTTTACCAAACAAATTATTTAATAATTCTTAAGATCTTCTGGGATAGTGTGGAAACCAGTATATTTATGTCGAAGTATTATACAGGATTTTTTTCCTAAAATAAACAAAACTATGTATTACTCAAGTTTTTTTGATTAACAAAGAAAAATTAGAAAAGTTGATAAAGATAAGGTTGTAGGTAATTTTGACAGTTTTAAGATCCTCTATTAAATGACCCAACTTCAAAGACAACATTGCTCATAGTGGACAACTTCAAAGTTTATAGTAATTAGAAAATTCGTTTAAAAAGCTGTTATTTGTCACATTTTACGAACTTGACTAAACGAATTTGCTTTTTTTTTTTTTTTTTTTTTATTTTACCTATTCGTCAATACCAATGATGACACTTAATTATAAAGAGTGCAAAAATTTCATTATTTATTGAAAAACTAGTTTACCAATAATACTCCAGAATACATCGTATAACATAAAGTTATTTTCAAATAACTACTACTCTCTTCGTAAACCGCGTGTTAAATAAGTCCCGCGACGGATTATTATTATTATTTTTTAATTACAGATAGAGCTACAAAATTTTGCACATTGTAAATGGACAACAAAACCTATTTTCGTACGTATTCTGTGGACCGCTAATTTTCCGAGTAATGGCCCACAAGGAGGAAGTAGGATATATTAAATGATAGCATAGGTTCAGTTGTACATTTAATTAAAGGGCTTTATGAGTAGAACACAATGCTGCAAAACCGACCTCAGAAGGTTCATCCTAGTAAAAATAGTCGTATTACTGTAGATTTTAGAAGATAATAGAATAATGAAGGAATTACCAATTTATACAACAAAAAATAAGGTTACACTGTTAAAAAATTGCAGGTAATAATTTATTTTATTTCTAATAATATAGATTAAATGTATTGTTACCTAGAATAATTTAATACTGTAAATAAATTTAAAAAAAAAACAATATTATTTTAACTAATAATTTATACATTCCAAAAGTATGCGTGTTGTTATTAAAATAATTTTATAATTTTGTCAATTTTATAAATCTCAAACAACTAATGATTAAAATGTTTTACAAAATATATTACATTTAAATAATTACGGTACTTATTTTGATATTCATCGGGTAAGCTGCCCAGTTGAGACTAATCAATCTCGAAGATGGAAGCATCTAACAGCCTGTTTAATACCATTGCATTTGTTGTGTACTATCTACTTTTACTTTTTTCATAAGTCTGTCGTACATATAGGTTTTGTGGACATACATAGAAATTTGATTTAAAAAAAATAAATTCCGGGATGACCCTAGACCTAATACGTAACTCGGTTCTGGACATTGTCTTTTTCGTAGAATGAATAGTTGTATTGTTATCACATTGGTTGGACTATATCCCTAATACTCTACATAAAATAACAGCAATTATTGTGTTATATTATGGAAGGGAATGTTATAAAGTATCTATTTGTGAATGGTATTACATATATTAAAATATCTGCGTAATTTCAAAGTTTTTTCTAATACTGCTAATATTATTTTTATTACTATTGCTGCATAACAAATTAGGAATATTTTTTTCCTCAATAAATTGTCCAATTCAATAAATGTTTATTAAAATATAATAGGACATATGCGGTTTAACGAAACAGAATAACATACTTATCTAGTTAATATATAAAAGTATTCTGCTAAATAAATTGGTTAATGCGACTGGTCTGTGAGCAGGGAACTCTGCCAACATGAGTGATTTATTACAGCTACAAGGAAAAGGGGAAAACATCCGTTAATGTGAGCTACTTAAGCTTGACGTGGACATTAATTTACACTCTCAGACAAAAAAATAGAACACATTTTTTCTTCTATTTTTTACTTAATTGACTCTCATATTCAATACCAACTTAAATTAAGTATATAATTCATAACTGATGTGTATGAGCGTCAATACTAAAAATTATTTCATATCTAAGTATCGTATATCGTCTCTCCCTTGCACTGACAATTTTTCCATTTAGTAATTAATAATTTAGTATGAAACTAAATATTTGTTAAATTTATATTACATATAGTTCTGAAAATACTAAATTGAGGAGTAAATCAACCCTTAAAAGTACCAATGCTATTGTTTAATAAAAGCCTTATAGCTAATAGCATTGCTGCTTAAGATATTAAAATGGTCCTCGCTGTATTGCAATCGTTTATGAATAGTTGGCTGTGCAACATTTGGAATGAGATTTTCATTACGATATTGAAGATATGGCTTTCTCATCTTTATCCCAACTATAAGTAAAAGATATAGCATTTACAAACGTACTGGTTCACATGATAAATATTGTATATTAAATATCACAAATAAGTCAGAATGATTGAAAGATTAGTTTAAAAAACATGGAAAGAGGTAAATCTAGTTGCTATATATTATTGTGTCACTAATAAATCAAGGAATGTTAATTATTTATTATATTTCATTTGTTGTCTAAAGTTGTGCCACTATTTTTCATTTCTACAGTAGTTCACATTCTAACAGTTTATTTCTAACAAAGCTAAATTTTAGACATAAAATAGAACGATGTATTTCCATAAAAAAACAATTTCATGGCCACGGAGGACCTAAAATCTGAAATAATTTATAAAAACCATACATCATTGTTTTGACCGACCATTATATTCTGAATACTAATTATATTTAAAACGATACTAAAAGAATGTATAGTCCATACATTTAGAATAAGTTGATGTATATATTCAAAAATATATATATGAGATCAATATTCAACAGAGTTCTATTGTTTTATTTATAAATAATAATATATATATTAAGAAACAGCTGATAATGAAGGACCAAACTATATCCATAAAAATTATTTTTGAAAAAACTGTAAAAAGTAAAGTTACGTTTAGTTATTTCTTACACTCATGGAGTAGCATTTAATACATTTTTAATTAGATGGCGAGGATACCTGAATTTCGTGGTTAATATCTTATTATAAAATTTTTAATTAATGACCTTTTTACCTCTTATACTTCTGCAACTAAACCAAAGTAAACTATTCTAAACTTTCTGGTGCACGTAGAGATATATAGACAGAAATCAAAATCTTCTTCGAACATAACGTTAATAATTGTACCTACATGGTAATCTCCTCGATAATGCTTCTCTAATTCTATTTTTACAGTAACACACTTCTATTCTCCCAGTCCCAGAACGTCTAATCTTTCTGAAGTGACATAATCCTCCCATCTCTCATTAAGTATTTTACTTTCCTTACTTTCCGTAAGGACTATATTTGGTGTTCTTCAATTGTCCAATTTCCTGTCATGACATTTTATTCAGTTGTAATCAATTCTACAGTTGTTTTTTGTCATTCGGAATCATTGACGCCTCGTTTTTAGCTTTCAATTTCAGAAGCTTTTTCGAATAATATTAGGCGTTGTATTCCTCTTTGCTTTAATATCCCAGTTCATTAATTATTAAATAAACTTTTTACCTAGTAGTTTCTTCTCCCTGAGTATTAAAAGTAGAGATATGATAAGCATAAACCTTTTTTGCTGGAGTTATCATCCATCTTATTCCCACACCCCTACCAACCCCTATTTATGTGATACGTGACCTTCCCCCCGCTGCCAATAAGTAGCAGATTCACGCCAGCTGCAAAATCTATATTACAAACTCAAAGTCCCTTATCTATGCTAGAGTTTTAACATCAAATGGGTTCTAGAGAGATCTCACAATAAGGCCCTTTACCTCACCTCTGCTTCGCTAATTAATCTGACCCATTGTTATATCTCTGAAATAAAAATCCAATTAGTGAATGAATCTATGTTTTCATTCACTCACTAATAACAATTTTTTACATTATTCAAAAAATTTCAATAAATAAGTTTGCCTTTTTCATTTCCCAGCTCGGTTATGCCACCTCTGAGTATACGTGGTTCTTAGGCTTTTGGAAATTCCACATGATTTTCAGTATCTTATTAAATCTCCGAACTGTAGTTAATTTTATGGCTAAGGTCATCTCCAGGAATTACTACTATAGTTTTGGAAGATAAGGACTTGCTGTAGGTTTTTCCTTGTGTATAGTAGTAATATACCACTAGTCATAATTTCTGTGGCCTATCATCTGTTTGATTGTAGAAGAGGGAAGGTAAAGGGGTTTGCGCTTCCACTTTTTGTCCCAAATTCATTTGGCTGGAGTTCTAACAAGTTTCAGATGCTCACAGATTGGCTTTAGTGCTGATGACAGATCCTGTCCTGTACCTGTAATATGTCTAATTCCTGTGGTATCAGGACATGCCTTTACTGCTAATTTAGTATTAGGAGATTTCTTGCTCACTGATTTCGACCAACTATTGGTTCTTCACATTACGAACCCGTCGCGCAGCAACGAGCCATTTCCATTACGAGCCATTGTTTAGTAGCATTGTCATGCTTGCCGCGAAATACCTATTGGTTTATTTTAAAACCACATTATCTGATGTTTATTTTTTGAATATTTTTTTAAATTCATTTAGAACGTCAAACGAGTCAATAACATCTATGTTCTAAAATAATTATTAACCATTTAGATAACAATACGTTATTTTTAATATAATATTGACAAATAATATGTAACAATAACTACATAATATGGTTGAAATATTAATATATTTCTTAAAAATTGTAAGTTTTTTCTAAAAGTTAAATTATTATTTCTAAAATATTAATAGCAAAATCATGACCGAAAAAGTCTTTCGTAACTGTTTTCAATTTTGATAACCAAATTTTATAGAGTTTTCTTTTGTAATTTCCTTTTTATTCAAAATTCCCGAAATGAGAGAAATATATTCCTCCTCCTAATAGGAAAGTCGCTGAAATTTCTATATTGCATTTCATTAAACAATTTTGAAAGAGTTTTTGTTTTGGTAACCTAATTTCCTAATGTTTTTCTGTTTTAAACTCAATGATGATAAAAAACAAGCGAATAAAATAAAAATTCAAGATATATAGTTTTTTTTTCAAATACATTGGTTTCGATATATAGCAAAAAGCATTTACAATTTTTGAAATTTAGGATCTAAAAAAGGGTTAAATAAACCGTATAAAAATATAATATTTCGTATGTTTTAATAATACAATCATAGGATTTACAGATTTTAATGTGATACTCTTTTTGCAATGACGGTTTAGTGCAGCTACTATTTGGGGACAGATCGACCTGATTCCGAATAGATAAGCTAAGCAACCCCGATTGTTCTTCTCCGTATATTTAACCGGGTTAAAATTTTGACAGAGGGGAGTTACGAGGAGGAGGTGGATCACCAATTAACCGCATGATCTAACCGATTCCGTTAGAAAGATTTTTTGAGAATGGTCTTCATTTTTGTTGGAAGGATTTTCGTGTAGGAAGAACCTAAAGAATCAAATTGAAATTCTTATAAAAGAGTAGGGTGAGTTTAGAAACATTTTGTTTTGAGAGAATATATATATTTTTTTGTTAGGAGGAACTCAGGGAATATCACCTTGAAATCGGAATCGGAGTGTTCGATTAGTTTACAAACTTTATTGAACAATGACCACATTTTCAACTTGGGGAATTTTGGTGTAGTAGAAACGTAGAGAATAGACCGTAAGCTACAATCCTATTAATCTGGGTGTCGAAAATTGTGAAAAGAATGATCAGTATACAGTTAGTAATCCGGATGATCCCTGGCAGATTCAACAATGTCAATAGCGAGGTACGTTTCAAGGATCTACTTTTTGATTGACTCTAATTCTCTTTTGTACAGCATGGATAGAGTATAGAGATAGGAGGGCTCTGGTATCGGTCGGTTCACGCTGGATTAGCTTCAGATAATCAATCCCGAGGAACGTCTATGAATCTACAATGACCCTCCTCACATTTATTAGTTGCAATAATTTTTGAGTATCTCCAGTTCTTTTTAGTCAATTATTGAAAATGTAAACATTTTTGGCATGATCTATGTTTTCATGAAAATTGTTTTAGATTATAGTTTAATTCTTACCAATCAATATCAAGGAGCTCTAGCCAGATCTAAAGTGGCAATGTCTACATGTCTCAGGTGGATATACACAACAAAACCGAGGGTACTTTGTAGATATTGGTGATAAATATGTAATGGGTGTGTACTATTTTGGTAAAAGGGTTAGGAAGATCTTTATGACAGGGTGTGGGAAGATTATTTTGTGGTAGGGAGTCGTAAGGGTTTTGGGACAAGGAGCAAAGGGGTTAAAATTGTCCAAATGGTGTGAAAAGGCGTTTATAATAACAGTAAAGAATTTGCCACGGATCAGCCTGTCGTTTAACACCGCTAATAAGAACCATTCCTAAACACAATGAACTAAATATAAGACTTGGCGCTGTGACATAATGTGTAAGCAGAGCAGTATTACTTTATTAACGTTAGTCACGAACAAAGTTGTTTTGATAAATGTGACACGTATAAAAGCAACATTTATATTATGATTAGGTCCTATTTGACGTTTATTGCAAAACTCTGTCAAAAATATATTGGATGTTATACTGTACAAAAAGTACATAATTAAAAGTGACATATTACAAGTTATGATATTATTTAATATGAATGCTTATATTCTTATCAAAATTAATAGTATAATAAGTCTGTTGTAAACATTAAAGTTTCCAAAAAAACTATGAGTTAACCTCGTGAAGTGAGGCGCTGTTTTAATAATACCTGAGGGAAAGCGTTACGAAACATAAAAATAACATTCTTTATTACTATGCTGAAATATGTATATTATTAAAATGTTTTTTATATATTATTTTCAGTTTCAAAGTTATCGTTACACCCAATTTTACCTTATGTTGAAACTCGAACTTCAAAGTAATGAATATAAAATTACACCTAATACAATTCTGTTATTTCATGTATATGAATTTAAAACCCTTTCGAGTGCCTTAATATTACAAAAATATGAAAATATTTCAGAGTAAAATGACAGTTACGTTTAATTTGGTACTTTATCATACCATATAAAACACATATTTATTTTTCATGTAACTTAGGTCGATGCAATTATTTATTGTAAAATATAACGAATAGTCTGAAGGTTTCTTCCTTTCTTGATTTAGACCATCAGTCACGTAGCCATCAGTGGTAGAGAAAAACGTTCTTTTTTAGTTATGCCAATCAACATTTCAGGGTTTACATACATAGATGAGTGATGCATAATACTTGCTATCGGACTGATCATAGTGACTACTATAACTACTCAAATGCATACAACAATAGAGCAGACAATATAAATAACCTGTTGTTCATACTACATTAGTCTATAAATATCTGGATTTTTTTAAAAAAAGTGTAAAAATTAGGGCATAGAATGAAATACACTTTGAATACATTAGGATCTATTTTAATACAAAATGTATAAAAAACAGTTTTAACTTTAATTTTTAATGTTATCACTTCATTTAGTAGCGTTTATTTCATAGAAAATGAGAAAGTTTTATTTTCCGTTTGTTGGGTGTATATTATATTGGCAATAAATGCACAATAAAATAACCTTTTACGTTACTTAATTTAAACATTATAAAATTTATATAATTTTTATGTTTACGGATTAATACAAGTTACTTAATTAATTAATCGAGAATCATTTTTGTTAAAATCTTTGTATACCGGTAAACGGTCTTATGGACATTTATCAAATTAACTACGCTTTAAATATCATCTGGTTATAGAAAACATTTGGCGTATCGTTGTTATATGGTCAACTTGTGTACTTTATTTACTTTTAGTATATAAAAATTAAATCACGACATCTTGGGAGCACGGAATAATTCTCGTTATGAAGGAAATCTATTCCAGAGCATGATAAACATGAAAAATATCATAATTATTCTAGAGTTCTAGGACTATGCAGGAAACTAAATCAAAGCTCGAAATCAACAAAGGAACCTAGAGTTCTAAATAATTTTCAGTATTCAAAATAACGAAGACTATACAGACATGAGGAACAATCTTTCTGAGGAGTTAAGGTATTGATCATAGAGGATTAATAATGTGTCTTAATGTTATTGGTTAATATAATTAAATTATAATACTACCTCAAGGCACCGTTAATAAATACATATATCCGTTTATCCAAAGATATTACTAAAATAGAACTGCACTTGATGGCCCAAATTATTAGAACAGGAGAGATATAAAACATGTGGATAAAATTACGCAATATGTAGAATTAGAAAATAAAGAAAGTATCCTTGTTAACAAGAAACTACTAAACCTTTATGTACTTTATATTCAACCATATTATAGTATTTTCTGTTATAAAACTACAGGTTAAAAAATAATACTGAAAGAGGTTAGCAATGGTTTAATATAGTACACAAACAATATACTTAATTTAATGGTTCGAAATAGGCATATTTTATCAAATGAATGTTATACACACGGTAATATACTGAAAATGTTGTTACGTTAAGCATTATGTGAATGTTATTACGTTATAAACGTTAAATTTGAATTTAAATTCACACTAGTGGTTCTGTGGTAGGTAGATCTTGCCTTTTGGAAGTGTTAATATATTCATAAAATCGTGTTTGCAAACCGTATGGTTACTGCCTTTATCACAGTAGTTTAAATCGTAGAATATTGATTGTAACATTTGAAACAAATCTTTATCTTCAATGCAGATGGGCATCGATGGTCGGAGACCCGACACGTTTTGAAGCGTAAACGATCCGACTATTCACTGATACTAGAAATATTTGATGAAATTTAAATCAATAAATGAAAGCAAACGCCGTTTTCCACAAGAAAACTATCCTTTTGACATTACATTTCAAAAATAAATTAACTTCCTCAGAAATAATAAGTTACCTTCCTCAGTTATTACACGTAAACAAACCTTCTTGATAAACAAATGCAACTGGCTGAAATTCATTCCACAGATAACAAGATGGAACCTATGAATATCTACATGACCATGCCTCTAGTCCAAGGTCATAACTATATATATGGTATTTATAATCAAAGTAAAACAATATTTAAAATGCCTTATCAAATAGAACAATATAAACCACTTGACATCCTATTATATTTCATAGATAATATAAAGTTGACACGGAACAGCCCCCACTACATCCCCTAAAAAGAAATGGAACAAAGTAATTGGATAAAAAATGAAACAAAAATAACAGTAAAGAAAATCAACGACGAAGTGTTTACTGAGTAAAACTCTGTGTGTTTTTACTCTACTGGTCAAACGTATATGTTTTACTAAAATTATCGTGATACACATATAGAAATTACTAACACTATAAACCAAGACACACTTCAAAGCCGTGAAACTGTTGTGTAAATATTATTTGATAATGTTGTTTTAAACTTATAACACTTTTTTTAATTTATTTGAAAAAATCAAATAATTTTAGGCATGAAGTTTTAAATATTTTTTGACGGGTAACTTCATCTCTTGTAATTTATTTTTAGAAAAGAGTTATAATTTAATTATTAATCATAGATTGTATTGTTAGTTTTTATGCGTTAATTTTGTTTTGGTACAAAAACTACTGTAAACTTATTAACACGGTGTTTTTTATTTCTAATCACCAGCCTTTATGATTTAAAAATTATTAATTACTTTTTAGTGTGCTAAACATTTTATGTATAGTAATAAACCTTGCAATTATAAAAAAAAAAGTATTTGAAAATATGTCAATTCAAACCGGTTTTATTACACATTTTAGACTAACTGCCAAACATTCATAGTATTTGCCAAATGAACCAACAAAAGTATTTGTAATTGTTTATAATTATATAAGAAAATGTTACTTCTTTCAAAAACGAAGGACAAATTTTTCTAGTTGCTCAGATAATAAAGTAATGCTGTTAATCCCGCTTGAGAAGTTAAAATATTGACTAACTCCACTACTACCTAGGACTTTGGATTATCTTCCTTAATTGCGGATAGAAGTAACACAAAAGTTAGCAATGCTTAGTTTTGATTAAGTGTCCCATTATTTATAAAGCAAATCTAAAATAACTTTGAGAGTAATTTGTTAAGTTATACAAATATCTAGCTAGACATTCTACCTTATTTTCAAAAGTTGTTTTTCTATGTAGAGGAAATGTCTCATTGTTACAAAAGTTTTCAAATTAATTATTTGCTGAAACTGTCATGACGAATTTATCTAAACGAAAACAAAATACTAAGGCTTAATACTAAAGTGCAGTTTCTCTAACAATTTGCACCAAACAGGAGAACATAGACTGGTTAAGACTAAGTAAGGCTAATACTGTAGTAGGGCAAAACAATATAGAGTACTGCCGATCTTCGATTATCCTCACGGCAATGATATTCTAACTTTCTAGCTTTAGAAAGTTAGTAATTACGCCTAAATTGTCGAAGTGTCAAACCTAACCTCACTTGTGAAAGTTACCTTTTTAGGGGAAATCGGTATTTTTATTTTGAAAATGTAACAAATTATTATTTTTTTCCCCTTAATATATTCACAAATATATTACAAATCTCCAGTAATCGTTGAAAAATTCAAAAATCTATTTGTATGGTGTAAATTACCATTTCTGTGAAATTATTCTCTTCGTTACTCCCCAATTTTTTGATATTTGACCAAAAATATCTAAATGTTTTATATCTAAAAAAATTTTCACTAGACACCTAAATTCCATCTGAATATAATGATATATAGAAATTTTGTATTAAATATATATTACTATTTTTGGTAAATTGTTGAAAATAAAATGATCAATTTACCTTTTTCTATAATTTTTTTTTTAAATTTTGAAAATGTAACAAATATATAAATATATATATATATATATATATATATATATATATATATATCTAAATATATTTAGAAATATTACACAAAACTTTTGTATATCTTAGAAAAAGGTGGTAAGCTATTGATTTTGGATGATACAATTTTTTCTGAAAAACGATAACATCATTTTTTGACATGTAACATACTTACTCCAAAACCGTTAAAAAAACTTTTTATTAGATAGATGAATTCTATGCATCTTTCTGAGAAAAATGATGTCTTATAAGTTTGGTTTTGTATACAAATAATATTTTTTTATTAATTTTTAAACAAACGAAGAAAATTAATATCCGCCGCTCCTAGGGTTTTAAAACAAATAATACCCGAAAACAGATATTGCTCTATCTTTAAAAACAATTTTTAAACATTGTTGCGATTTTGGAATAAAAATGTTGTTTTAAAATTTTTAAAATTCAAATAAAAAATAATATTTATGTTCAGATCTTTAACCAAAATTCGCGATTTATTTATAAGATTTGAAGTTACATAAGGAATAATAATTCGGTAAAAAATAATACAATTAGCTCACATAAAATTTTTGTATACGTACTTTAAAAACAATACAGGTGCGACAGGTTGACTTATGCCGATGCGGTGCACCCTTTGGTCTGAAACAAAGATAAAAAAGCAAAGAGTTATATTTTTTTACGTAGTAGCTATGCACACATGACTTTATGAGCCCAATTGATTGATCAAGGTTGGACTTGTGAATAGGGACAGAAGGACAACGGACGTCTGTGTTTTTCAAATGTTTTTTGTCGTATCTACCTAATAATGATTCGAATTTGCCTCAAACCACAATCACTAGAAACTTTAAAATAAAACACAATTATCTGATTATTTGTTCTTTATTAATTATTTCCACTAAATGTTCTGATGTACATTTTGATAACATCGTTATCATAATCGGAGGGTCTTGCTTATAAACTAAATCTAAACTTACATATTACTATTGAAATAAAATTATAGAAATACCAATTCTGTTCCATTAGACTGACACATTAGCACCAGTCTGAGAAGAGCTTCATGGACTTGTCTTGCGATTCATTACCTTTTACAGTCCTGACCAAACTGTACTATAAACCAAATTCTATCAACATTTTTTAGCTGTTGCTCAATCAAGCAGTATACCCATAAGCCAATAAATATGGGATAAATGTATATTTCATAGTTGACTCAGAAATATAGTGTACGTTGTTATTGGAAATTTATGTAGGGACAGAACCAGATGGGCCTAATGTGTTCGTAAGTGTTGTAAAGAGACTGATAGAATCAATAGGTAATACGGGTCCCAAGGTTGCATTTCACAATTAGTTTACATCAGTGATACTAGCTAAAGACCTACAACAAAAACATAGAACAACAATTGTCGGAAATGTAAGAGAAAATTGACGAGAAATTCCAGCATCGATTCCTTAAACAAACCAAATGCCCCATAACAGTACTGTGTTTGTTGATACGAACAATTATACTCTTGTAAGCCAAGTGCCGAGAAAGAATAAAAACGTTTTATTAGTATCTACCATGTACCACACTGATAACATTTACCATTTTACTAGAGAAACAAATCCAACCTAAGATCGTAACATATTACAACTAGACAAGGGCTGGGGACGATGTGGTGGCTCAGATAATAAAGTAGTACTGAGTGAAAAGAGTTTGTAACAAATAATGTTATAAATATAATAACTCCTATATCTATGAAACGAATATATAACGAAGCTCTTAAAAAAATACACAAAAATTTTAGCTTGTTTCGTGTGGGTTGCTGGTTAACTGAGTTGCCAATATAAAGTCCTTTATTTCTTCATACTTGTTTAATATAGATATTAGTTTCTCAATACTGCTACTGTGTTACATTTGCCAGGAAGGAATTTATCCGGAATTTTTGTCTCATTTTGATAGATAATCTAAAAACGTATGAGTGTTTATGTTGAATTATTAGTTTTAAGAAATAACATGCGTCTCCTATAGATATGAATGTATTATTGTTGAAAAGAAAAAAATCTTAAGGTGATAAATTATGTTACATTACTGATTTAGAGAAAATATGGTTGAAATGATTCAAATAGCCCCAACAAGTTTAAAATGTTCGGTGTTTATTTCATAAGGTATCCAAGGAAAAACACAAATATTGTGTTGGATGTCTCATACAATTAGTTCCATAGTTATAGCTCTTTTTAGAAATACATAACACACACACACACACTGCAACGCACCCCCCCCCGGCTGATTGTTGGTCGGGGAATAACCTCCTCTGGGACGGGACGCTTGCAAGACCCTACAGGACTCTAACTAAACTCGACGTAGTAGAATGTTTCTTTTACAGTTTATAATCCCGATAAGGCTCTTAATTCTTATGTCACACAAGATTAATTTAATTTTATCAACTTATGCTAACACATGAAATTTTTTTATATATTTTATATATTCACTTCTTATGCTATCTTACCTTTCTTAAAACTCCAGACTCTTTCTCAAAGGGTGTGCCCTTTGGAGCTAATTAATTCATTAAAACAAAATTTGCTCTTTTTTGAATTTAACTTTTTACTGGTGAGCACTTACTTCTTCTTCTTTCTGATTTTAAGAGTTTATTTGCATAGGTTAGCTTCAATCAAAATATTAGACAGTGAAATTTAACAAATTTATTGAAAAGTCTACAATTTAATTTTTACTTCAAGAAACAATGGATTTCTTTAAAATCGCTTACAACAAATTATGTCGCCATTTCTTTCAATTTATATTAAATGCTTCTTTCTCAAACAAATTGAAAATTCTCTATAATAAACAATTCTAATATTAACTAAATCTAACAAAATATATTCTTAATCTAATAATGTATTTATGAACCCTTTTATTTATCTGTTTCCAATCTGTTACTTTATTGATTTATTATTTGACTCGAATTTATCTTCTTTGATTTCTCTTTATTTTAATGACTTTAAAATTGACTTTATTTCTGACTCTACTTTGACTTTAAAACGTTATTATTTTAACTCTGTTGATTTTAAGAATTTTGGACGTTATTCAAGTTTATTAAAAAATAAAATTTATTTATTAAAAAAGCTTGATTTAGTCAGTACCTTGTTTTTGTGAATTGCACAAGACCGCTCGTCCTGATTCTGAGAATGTTAGTGGATCTTGGAGATTGTTTCCTAGAGTTGTCTAGAATATCCCGAAGTCCTGTCCTCGGTGAATCTGCTGATGACGACAATTTCTAGTAGAATGTTTGCCGGAGTCCGCAGTGAAGATCTCTTATACTAAGCTGTTGTAGGATGTCACTTTGTCTCCTGCAAGGCCGATCCTTTCTGTGGGCACCGTTAATAACCTGGCGAAGTACTGAACGCTGACAATATATTTTCACGACGATTTCCTCTTCAGTCTTGCGTAAAAGTGGGTGATCTATCTTGGAGCTTGTACGAGACTGATGAATTAACTTGAAGAAAGTTAACTCGCCAAAGTTTAGGCCATACAGTATAGCCAACCTTCATTGATTTTTGGTTACTATTTTATTTCATAATTTATTTAAGTTTCTTTATTTATTTGCTACTTATGAACTCTTCTTGGCTTATCCTTACATTATTTGGCTATTTTTTCTATTTTGAATTATCTTTTTCAATTATTATTAGTTGTTATTAGTATAATTGTTTATGGTGGATTTTGGTTAGGGTTGGTATGTTTCCCTCTCCATGCGTCGAAAGCTTCTCGTGCGCGCGACCTTGGACACACGTTGAATCTTGAAAATCTTAAGTTTTTACTTGCGAATTGTTCTTTTCTTCATATCTTCCGTTCGCTTCGCTCGATTTTCTTCTGGGTGATTTCATTTTGAAGCCCTTCTCTTCCTGATGATTTTCCATCTTCATTTGCAGCGATACGACGTATCTTTTTTTTATGTAGATTTGAAAATTCCGTAGTTTTTCCGAATTTACTTTTTCATTTTTGGAAATTTTTGAATTCTTCTTTTTGTATGTTGTTCCTCTGATGCTGAAAGTCCAAAAACTGCTTTCCTCTTCTTTCTCGCTTCTGGGTTTCACAAATTACGGCACTTTCTGCATGTTTGGTTATTTATGATTTTATTACTTTATGGTCGTTTATTAAATTTTGATTTCGAGTCTTATTTATTACTAGTTTATCTTATGGTTATGTACTGTTTTTATTAGATTTTGGATTTTATTTATTTTAAGAGATTTTGGTGTTTTATGACGTTTTATTATGGCTATAACTTTTTTATTATTAATCTGACGAGTTTATTATCTTATTATTTATTACTAGGTTTTCCTAGCTCTACACGATGATATTGTTTTATTTTTAGTTTTCGGATTTTTGAATTTACAACATTGGATTATATGAGAGTATTCATGTTCAAACCGGAAAACGGGATATTTCTTGTCCAGGCGCGTGACCTTGGCTTGGTCCAACCTAGATATTCCCTTTACCTTTACATGTGTTTTAAATGTTTTTGTCATATCTACAATTTTTATTGGATTTAATTGAAATTTTGGAATTTTGTTGTTTTCCAAAATTGTTCCGTGCGGACGGTTCAATTAAACCGTTGTAACACACACACACACACACACACACACACACACACACACACACACACACACACACACACACACACACACACACACACACACACACACACACACAATTTTAATATTTTACTTGACATTCCTGTAAATGTGTTACTATTATTTTATGTCTTCTGTTTAACGTATTTTATCTCTTAAACGGTTACAGAAATATCATAATATAACGACCTAATTAATTTGAATCACTTTTTAAATTCAGATATTTATTTATTAACGCATTTTTTACTAGTAATGTATTATTTTGAATTATAAAATATTAGAACAGGAAATTAAAAATATTAAAAAAAAACATTAGTTGTAATTACAGATAGTTTTAATTATAGTTTTTCCTTTATATTACAAAACACATATAATCTGCGTCGGATCCTCAATACTAAATTTGGATGGCTGTGATATAGGATGAATTAACGCAAAACTAGGTAACATATTTGTTGGTAAACAATGCTCCAATGGTGACAATATTTATTTTGTGAAACTATCACAAATTGATATTTATGGTAAAAGTGTCTATATATTTGTTTTTACAAATAGTTTAAATAAATATCAAACACTATAAATAAACACTTTAAAAGAGTAAGGCAATTATTTTCAAAAATAATTTTTTGTTCATTTGATAAAAACTGTAATAGGCTTTTTTTTCTATGAAAACGATTTCCTTGAATTATTTGTTTAATGTGTGGTAGCAGAATTGACTGAATTTCAGAGTTGATATTTCATGGAAGTATATCTTGGAAGAAAGGTCTGAATAACGTGATGTTATAGGATATTCCAGAATTCTTCCAGAAAAAGTTCTTAAAATTGTATATCTAGTGAGGTCAGTCAATTAGGGGAACACACACACACAGACTTGTAGTCAGAGTTTTATGCAATCTTACAGTGCGTACGTTTAAATTAACTCAGTGGAAGTGGAGTTAGGGAGTAGGTAATTCGTCTGATACCTAGACTGCCTTTATTGTTCTAGAGCTGATTAGGTGGCTGGATGTGAATAGAGGATAGAAACTAATCATGCTGCTGAACAGGAGCAACCTCAGAATGAGATTGGGTTAATAACAGAACACTATTCTTGAACAAGTAAAAGTACAATAGATAAGAGGTATAATAGGTGATGGAAGATTAGAAAATTAACTGTATTTTTTAGAAAGAGCATTGCGGTTACGAAGTTTTTGGGAGATTTAAAGTTCTACTTAAAAAGTAATTGTTCACATCTATTTTAATATAGTATGAAAGAGTGATAAGTACATTTGTTCTACATAAAGCTAATTTAAATTACATTATTACTTTAATAAGTGCAATATAATTTATGATGCATTAAATATTTTTTATTATAATTCTACAAATAACTTTTGAAACGTATTTAAATCATTCTATTTATATTAATAAATTATAAAACCTTTCATTTAAGTTAATATCCATATTAAGTTTCATGGATAGCTGTCTCAGATAGTTAGCCCTGCGTTTTACGAAAGTATTATTTCAATATATTTACAATAAGCATTTCAATCTAAAACTCTTTAGCTATAACAATTAAAACTAAATAATATCCATTTTTCATGTGGTTTAAAACCTTGGTTGAGATGTGATTTAGTTTTATAAAAACGTTATATATATATATTTATTTATTTATTATCAAGGTAGAATTTATTGAGTTGTCTCAGCAATAGCAACACTGTTTGATTTATAATGTATTTCCTTACGTAAAGTATAGCTTCGATTAAAACCATTACCATACAGGATGTTTGAAAAGTCTGGGTACGGCTTAATATTTTACAAACAATAGCAGAAAACATCTATAAACATTGCACAGTGTCATATGGCAATGTAAACTTTTTTTCCTTGCTATTGCCATGACATGACAACCATGGGGGGACGGCCCACAGAGGAAGTCATAGGAATCTTAAATGTAAGCACGGGTCGAGTGATATCTCATTTCAAAGAGCTCAGTTAGTAGAGTTGAATGCCGCAAACCGCATCTCAAAAGATGTATCCAATCAGATATGTCGGGTTGTTTTAGGTACACATTGTGAAGTACATTATGCTCTGCCATTTCGGACTGGATTAAAAAAAATAAAAATTTAATTCTAAAATGAAGTGGTAAGTTAAATAATCTCAACAACAAAAACAATGGTAGAACTTAGGTATTTATACTATCCACTGTAATAATTTTCAAATGTTAAAACTAATTTATTTAAGAGGAACTTGGATGTTTACTATTGGAAAAGTTTCCATTCATGAATGCTGTCACTTTCTAATGCTAGACAAAATGACCTGGGTTTTCCCTCCTTGTCATTTCAGGTTGTTATCTACAACAGACAAAGTCCTACAGCTATGAATTCATGTTACGGGAAATCACATTGTTAGTTATCAGTTCTTTCAGATTGTATGTGAGTGCGCGTACAATGTTAGTTGTTTCTAGTTTAAAATTGTTTAATTTCAAGTTAGTACCGAAAGAGGAATGGAATTATCAGACATTGACAGAATTAATATTCTCATTATGAGAGGATATGGTGACCTCAAGAACTCTTATCAAGCCATAGCAGATTTTTTTAATGAACGATTTCAAAAACTTGGAACCCTCGCACTTTTTAAGCAATCCAACTCCACAGCCGATGGTTTATTCCAATAACTAATAGTTCATAAACTACATTTCATGTCAATAATACAAGTATTCCGTGACTTTCTAATGTCTAGTGCTCTTCAAAATATGTGTGTCTCTAAATACTTTTGAGGATGCTTATAACCTCTAAATGACTTCCCTAACCGAATTTGCGGATAATGAGATATAGCTCAGATATATAGGATAGAAATTAAATACCTTCGGAGGCACAATTAACCATGCCGCCGTCTTAGCATACATAACACACATAAAACAAACACACACACACACACACACACACACACACACACACACACACACACACACACACACACACACACAAACAAGTGCGAGCGCGCACGTAATTCTGAAGGAGCTGAGAGGCTTAGTGAAGGGAAAGAAATGAGAAATTTATTTCCTCCAATAATAGGGTAAATAATATATCATGAGTTCATATTGTGATTTAAACGACAGTTTTGTTCAGAAAGTGTCTGCAAAACTGAAACGTCCGGAGACTCACTATTACAACTTCATATGAAACAGTGATTACTTGTTATTGAAAAATCCCAAGTAGCGGCTAGACGGATTGGAATGTGTAAATGACGAACAGTGAGTAAAAGAAGACATTGCAAAATTGGAATGTATGAAAAAGTAAATTTATTATTCTATTATTTACAAATAGCACTAGCCTACAACTACTCCAATAGCTTTGACGTTGAGAGAGAACAAGAGTTGGTGAAGAGATACTCAATAGAATTGGAGAGCGATATAATCGAAGAAAATATAAGTTCTGTCAAATATTTCCCAGCTTTCTCGAAGTAAGTGAGCCTCTAAAGTTAATGTAAAACACTGATATAGTTTTGTTGCACGTATTAAATTATGCATTTAGTTTAATTATTGACTATATATAAAATTGACTTACTGTTTTAATACTCTTTTTAATAAACAGACAGCTTATAAATACATACTTGTAAAACCATTTTGGATAAACATTTGTCACTTTAAAAAATATACCCAAATACAATAAATTTTGACAAACTTAAATAAATACTTCATTCCCATTTAAGCTAATTTCTAGAATAAAGAGATCCTAAGTTAGGCAGTTAAAATATCTCACATCGCAATAAATGGGTTGGCTTTGGACAATGGACAGATAACGCCTTTCTAAACTCTGCTTAAGGGTGCAATTTTATCTCCTCTAGCTTCCCTGAAGGTAAAAGCATAACACTTCGCCAACCCTCCCCTGAGATTTTCTTAATCTCTACAAATTTATAGACTGGAGGTTCTATTTTGTCCATTTATATAATGAAGTTTACTTATTTTGTTAATATAAAGAATACAACTCTAATTTGATCCAAATTACATTTTATTTTAAATAATTTAAAAAAAGAATTTATTTGTCTCGTCTGTTTAGTGGGTAATTTATTATTATTTGTTAAATATTATTATTATTCAAAAGCGGTAAAACAATAAATAATATTTGAACAATATTACTTAGAGCTGCACCGTTGAAAAAATAATTACAATAACAAAAAAATTGCAAATTAAAAATGTATTAAGCGTATTAAAAAATGTATTAAAAATGTATACATTTACAAAACTCTAGCGAAAGCAAAATGTAACTAAATGCTAATTTACTCAATACAATACATGTTTAATAAATATTCATATAAATAATATTATTTTATTTTAATGCAATTTAATTTTTTTTCTTTTTAACTCCGTCGATTTTGTTCTATGATTCATATTTTGCATGTTCCTGCGTTGTATTTCATTAAATAAATATATTAGCATTTTTTATACAGTTGTTTATTTTATTTAATAGTATTTGTTATATACTACATTTCAATTCATACTGTTTAATTTTATTACATGTTATTTCTTATATCTCTAAATATTCGTTATTTTTTAATGCTTACGTATTTATCGGTCTTTACCAAAGATAAAAACCAGCTTTCGAAACAATTTATAATAAAATGAATTATAAAGTTTTTTTTTCATTTATACAAAACTAGCTGTTACCAGTCGCGGCTTTGCCAGCAATAACATTTGTATTCCCGATATATCATTAGCTATATAGATTTTTCCTGTAGTGGAAGATAATGACGGCAACATGAAGCGTTGAAATTGAAAATCGGGTGCTATATACGACGGGGAGTTTTGATTTAAGGCAGGTCCTGTAGCCTACTGCCATCTCTATCGAGAGTGTTTTTAACGCCTAAGCACTTCTCGGTAAACAACATTTCTGGTCTTTCTCTAGGGCTGCAGAATGACTAAACAACCAGAAGAACTGACTCTGGAGCATGACACGTACAGTTAACTATGTGCGAAACAGCGACTTCTCAGATCCAAACCAGCTACTTTTAATTTCTGCCCTTGAGCCTTGTTAATTGTCACAGCGTAGCGGACTCTCAAAGGAAACTGCACACGTTTGAATTGAAATTGGTAGTCTGATGGGATTAGAGGAATGCGGGGTCTGAAAAAAGTTTCGCCTAAGCTAACACTTGTAAATACAGTGGCTTCAATCACAAATTTATGCAGTGCTTTAACCTCCAGATTGGTTCCATTGCAGAGTATAAAAGATGGTTTAGGCTGCGCAATAACTTGACAGGAGCACCAACCTTGAGGATCAGGACATGAGGCGGTATTCCCGCCGGCTTAGGAGTGTTTAAAAACTCCACCGGATATTGAGTTTTTACACCTCTACAACTGAGTCTACTGATTCGTATACCATTTTTGTTGTTGATAACTTCTTAAGGAGAGAGATATTTATACTATCAGCAGAGTCATTTGTTGGAGTAAGAATAGCTCTTTCTTGCATCCATGAAATATCAAGGATGGAATTTACAAACAATTTGGGATAGATCTTTTCGATCAAACTCTCTAAACTGTCAACAATCTCGCACAGTTAAGGTGAAATAGTTATTTTCCCGTCATTCTCCTCGTCAACTATCCATCGCCAATGCTTATAAGGAGATGAGAAAACTCCTCAGCCATAAAATCACCATTGAGGTGTAAGACGATTTTAGACAGGCATTTACTTCGTCAGCGAGTGTTCCACGTGGTATAACCGGGAGGGTCTGTCTAAAGTCACCTGCAAGAAGTACTGTGACTCCACCCATAAGTTGGTTGTTACCCCTAGTGTCCCTAAGTGTTCTGCCCAAAGTTCCTTTTTGCGCCATCGTGTATTCATCCCAAAAATGGGTCTTGTCTCTCTCAGCACGCGAGCTGATCCGCTTTGCTTAGAGATGTAACAAAGGGCAGATGCAGCGTAACAGAGTTTAAGAGGGAGCTTGAAAGCAGATTGCAGTGTTCTTCCACTATCCAGTAGGGTTTCTTCAATACCCGAGGAGGCGACTGCGATGCCAATGTTCTGTCGACTTCTAAATATACTGAGCAGGAGAATAATCAGGAAGGTTTAGCCAGTTTCTCCTGTTGCATCTTGAAAAAGAGCTGACCACATTCTGAAACAAAACTTCGAACTATTTTCTCATAGGCCAATCTCAGCTCGTTGTTCAAATTTGGAACATTATCAGCAACCAATTTGGACAACTTAATTGTGTCGTAAGATAGTTTACTGACATATTCTAGGTGAACAACGACCAGACAAAGCTTCTCCAAAGCTTTCTAGTTGTTGACCAGATATTTTTAGTACTAAATCCTCAAGAATCACCTTACACCTGTTGTAGATAACGTCTATGATCAGGTTGACATAAGCACACTGCCACTAAACCTCTCTCACCACATCTTCCGCGAGGCTGTTTTTATGTTTTTTTTTTGAGAGCATGATGGGATAACTCTGTCACGGACCACCTGCACTATTCACCGCTCACTTTTCTCTTTTTGCGAATTTAGTTGCAGTTTGGGCCAGTTCGTTCGCGGACAAGACCAAGCTTCTCACTGTTAAAATTTTACTCTACCTTGAATCAAAGATATTGCCGACTTGGCATTTGTATGTCGGAGAGTGTTCTCATCAACTTACCAAATAAATTTACAGAAATTCTTTGAATTTTATTTCTTTGCTCAATGAATTAACTATTTGACTTAAACACTCTCTTTCTTTGGGGAAGTGCCTTTTGGAAAAAATCGGCTCCTGAATTCTGATGATAATTTTTATTTATTTAATATGAAATAATACCAGAGAACCCTATCAATATGTGAATAGTGTTATGGCTTTGTAAAAAAGGAAATGTGCGGAAACGAGATGGTCTAATAAATGAACCACCAATTGCGTGTAAATTATTCCTGTATGTTTAACCATCAACACAAATTAAACAATGACTCATTTGAACTTACAATTAACTAAATCTTTTTAAACAATTCACAAAATGACACAAAAAATTATATTTATAAATATATATATATATATATATATATATATATATATATTTTAAAATTGCTAAACTATTCCAGCTAGGACTCAAAATAGTTTTTCCATCACTGAAATAGTCGTGTTTACTTTTGGTTACTCACACTAAACCAAGGCAGAGTTTACTTGAATCTACTGAAGTTAATATATTGAAAATTTCCCCAATGATATTTGTCTATTTAAATGATTTTACTTTTTTTTGTTAATTATTCTATAGATCTTGTGTACCTTCACACTTAATATGAAGGTCTTGAAGTTGGGAAGCTCCTTGCTGCTGATAGTTAAATGTGTCTTCAATTATTTATCTCCTTTCCAAATCCTGTTTATGTTACAGTTGTTGATTTCTGGTAATTATTCTGATTCCTTGATATTTAGTTTTCCCTGTAGATTTATCTTCTTCTTATTACTCAAATAAGTAATAAGTAGCCATGTTCTCCACCGCATAACCTAAGCAGATAATGCAGAGCATCATCCGCGCGATGTGTTTCACTAGTAGGAAGCTATCTCTGCCGTGGTGTACAATAGCCCTTTTCTCAAACTCCTGACTAACATTGAAAACCGACACTTCCTTAGTGATAGGGGCGTTATAGCGGCCTCTGTGCTCGCCTAGAGGTCTTTTGTCACCTTTGAAAACCACCCGGAAGTATTGATTGCCATCAGGAACTGATTCCATTGCTGTTATAAAATCCTAAAAGTATCTATTATGATTGTGTAACAAATCCTGCAATTGGAGAACTATCTGAGATTTAACGTCAGGGAAGATTCCACATCGGATGTTTTTTTCTATGTCTTCATCCCCAATAATTTAAATTTGTAGAAATTGAGGCTGCTGTTCAGATGATGGTAATAAGCTCCCGAGTCGATGGTATTCCTGCCCTTGCACTTTAAATGTTGCATGAACATGCCTTCTTTTACTTCCTTTGTACCAAAAGATGTCATTTGAAAACAACTATTATTTTTACATGTATTAGACAGGAAGTGTTCTGATTCTGTGTGGTGATGGTTAAGGAACTTGTGTAAGGGTTCAAGATATCGTTGGATCTGGGGAAGCTGTTTTTTCCATTAATGCAACACATTCCAGGAGAATCATCCTTCCATTTCTTCGCTTTGCAAAATGTACAAACCACCTGACAGCCAATATTCAATGTTTTGTTTGCAGAATAATCAGTTTCAGGATTATATTGAAAGCCGTCCATGGAAGAATCTTGACTTGAGTTCTTTTAAAATTATGTGTAACAACAGCCTTTCTACTTACTTCTGGGTGGCTCTTTGTATATTTGGACACTGCATCCCTATTGACTTTCGGATTGCTTTCAACATATTTGTTAACAGCTCTACGGTTTACTTCAGGATGTTCTTTCGAGTATTTGCTTACCACTTTAATTAATTGTTTTTTTACGGATGTTGTTAATAAATCGTTTTCTACGTTTTGAAACTCTCTTTGATCTAGTTTGAGGCACTGACTCGAGGAGGATTTTTGCGGTAGAAGAAGAAGAAGGTGTTAATGAAGAAGGCTGAATTAGAAGCGGATATTCACATGGTAAAATTTTAGGCGTGAATGGCTTGTAAACATCAAAATGTCCCTTCGTGAACTCTCCTGTAAACCTAAACCTTTTTACAGAAGCTGCAGAAACATACGTATTTCCAGTTCGGAGTACATGATTACAGTAGACCTGGAATTGGAAAGGATAAATCTCTGCCGCTACTTGCATTTCGAATGATGCACCGTATGTGTAAGGCATAGACATAACAGATACATATTCAGCCTTGTTTAGGTAAGGCAGGCAATCTCGTGTCATAGAATACACCTGTAGTCTTTCCCAGTTGTTATAGGCTCGTCTGACAATGCATGTGATATGTTGACATACACTGTATAAAATTGGGCAGAGAAGAGAAAAAATAAAAATGAGAGACACCATCTCCGGAAATTTTATAGACTTGGTGGGGAACTTGGGTGCCTACTACCGCTAACATTTCTACTGCAGCCATCGTGTAAACAATCAATGGACAGCAAATACAAAAAAAAATAATAATAACAATCTCTCTTGTGGTAAATTAAAATCAAAAAACTAAGTTGTGAATACAGAAAAAAATATATTCCACTATAGTTGTAGTAAAATACTAACTTAAACAGTAATAAATCTAAAAAAAATGAAATACACCTAACGTAAAAAGAAAATCAAATAAAAAAATGATTACATATAACGTAGTAAAACAAACCTCTACTTAAAAAACCTGATAAATGGAATAGACCTAGCCTAAATTAACGTTGGTAGAGGTAATTTTCTTTTACCAAAATCTACTTTTCATTATAACTAACTATGTACTACCAAGAAATGATGAAAAACGCCGAACCTAATCCAACAAACAAAGGGACTCCACAGTTACTTCAACTAAAGGCGAATATATAATGCAATATCATTATTATGAAGTGATGGTGAAAGTACAAAAGGGCACCAATTACAGGAATCTTTATACCAAATTTTATTCCAGTCCGTTTGGTGGTTTCTGAGATTTTGTGATGAATGACTGAGTGGTATTTGACAAATATACTGTATAGTAGATAGTTCAACATACAAGCGACACGCTTGTACACACTGACAGACACACACAAACATTCACACACGCGCGCGCGTATATATGTGTAAATATATATATATATATATATATACATATGTCTGTAATTTTATCTATATTTTTATCATATAGTGAAAACATGTAAATTATAGCAGTCCTGGAAATAAACTATAAAAATACAAGAATGAAGATATCTTTACCTCTCTCTCTACTGAATCCTATAACAATGCCTCTTCAGAGACCTGGAATATATTCTTTTGTGTCTGTGTATCTTTTGTTTTGTTGACCATCTTATTGTGATTTTATGATTTTAGATTTTGTAGCGAATTTTCATTTCACGTCATGTTTTCCAATTATTTATTTCACTTCAAGTTGTTTTATGAATAGCTTAACTTATGATATTTGGTTATGTGTGTTGTCCTAATTTGAGTATAATAGTGTACATGTAAACACCTATAGTTTGATAACTCAATTCAAAATATTCTTTATTTTTGAAATGTGGCAAAAGTTCATGTATTAAAAAGAAAAATAGATACAATATTTAATTCTCAAAATTTACATTAAAGATACATTTATTTTAATTACAAATATACAGTAGTGGATATTTTGGTTTCCTCAATTTTGGTTTACTATAATGTACAAAACATTTGCATAAACTTGTACAAATATAAAAATAAAATTTTAAGCCAGGTAAAGGTTCTTTTAAAAATATTTATATAACATACAAGTGAAGCAGAATTCTTTACTATATACAATTTGCACCTTTCCTTATTGTTGTTAATATAGTTATTTCTATGGATATTATTCACTCATTAAAAGGTCAACCAACATTGGATTGATTTTATGAATGAGAAGATAAAAAATTGTTTTAAAAACTTCAGATACAAATGTATCTTGGAATTTTAACAGTGACACGAAGAGTAGCAATCTACCTAATACTATTTGAGTATTGCATATGCTTTAAACTTTAACTCAAAATATTTGATATAATTCGAAATGTTATATATTATTTTTAATAGCTTTGACAATGTAATAGATTATCAACTCTTTTCATAAAATAAATAAATTGGCATGTAAGAACTGTGTTATAATGTAATGGAGTTATATATTCTAGAAAGTTAAAAATGAATGAGAAATTCATCCCATACAACATTTTGTATGCAGCCCCAGTCGACCCTGCAGTGCAGGAGTATTTACGTAGTCTAACCACGGTCGCAGAGGGCGGAATCTTGAAATATTTAAAAAGTTAGACGTCAAGGTGACTGTAAAAAAGGCATTTTATTCTGATGAAAGTGCAATTATTCATGGAATTCAACAAAAGAGACATTTATTTATAAAGTAAATATAAAGTATATTGTAATATATGATACAGTAATTTAATTAAACAATGGCGTAGGAAGTAGTCATGTTAATGTTATACAATTTATTTTTGTACAATATATCCTCCATATATTGAAACAGGTTGACCAACGTTAAAGTACTAAATATTTTGTTTTATATCTTTCAGATACTTCATTAATTATAAGGATACATAATTTCTTAAAACTCACGGTTAAGAGCCTGGTCAATAAATACGTCACAATTGAGCATAATTGATGTTTCACATAAATAGATTTTTGAGTTTTATATTGTTTTTCCTAAATCATAATTTGGTAGCGACATTCTTTGGAAATAGCAACCTTAACAAACATTATATATTATTTCATAACTCAAAGTAAAATTAATAATATCAACTTTCAACAAGATTTAATTTATATCGTACAGTTTTACATGATCATTCGAAGTTGTTTTTGGGTAACGGATAATTTCAAAGAACGTTTTGCCTGATTTGAGAAAGCCAGATAGGTGTACACGAATTACAGAATAACAATCAACTAAAAAAAGTAATAAAATGTGTAAAATTTAATGTGACCAACTACGTGCATTTGTATGCATATAAAGTGAATATAGACGTTACGGTACTAGTTACAAAAAAATTGTTATTCACAAAACAATTATTATTCTATTCAATAAAAGAAAAAGGAAAATTCTAATAGAGGAGATAATTTTAAGTTGTCGTATATTGATATTTAGAGTATTACAAGGGATATAAATATATCCGGAATAAATGTTCACAATCCCTAAACATGTATGTCGTGAAACCAATAATACAAATTATATAATCTCTTGGCGTAACATAGTATCGTCACGTCCTCTAGTGTAATAGTTATGATCCAGTTATAGTAGTTTATAAAATGTTTACTTAGTAATATAATATTTTCCTTCTGACTGATATTCCTTATAACTCTATTATCCGTGAATAATAAAGATTTTGGTATTTCTTTGTATTTCTGACGGTACTGAATAAAATGCTGGTAGGGTAACAAACCAAATCATTAACTTCTAGTAACATTTAGTATATATTAAGCAAAACAAGTAATAATTATTCAAGGAAATACTATTTTGAAGTCATTCAGTTTTACCATTCAAATTTAAATTAGAAGTAATATTTTATACATACTAAATAGTAAAAAAGTAGAATAGTAATCATCTCAGAAAAATATCTACGAATAAAAATCAAAAATAAATTATAACTGTTTTCCAATTAGGCCTATACAATTCTTAGTTGATGATCCACATGATACAATTAGAAGTGAGAAGAAAAAGAAATAATTGAAAGCCTTCCGAATTATATCGCATTGAAGATACTCAGGGTAATATTTCTCTCTTTTTTCATCTAAACTCAATTTCCCATTAATTTCAGTCCTTCGTAGGAGATATTATGTCAACCTCGTTCTATTGATTACTCCTAGATGTGTTCACTTATAGCTGGATAACATTCGGTTATATTTTCAAGTAGAAAGGGATTTGTACAACTTAATTATAATGCTGTTACTAATATATTGTGTTCTATTGCGCATCCTCTTACATAGTTATATGTTTTAAAGTCTTAATTTCGTTTTACTAAATGAATAAAATTCTTCCTCTGTATTCTCAAAACTCGTTCCGGAATCAATAATTAAATATTTTATAATCAATCAAATATTTCACACTAGAGAAGTCATTTTAGGATACAACTGTATGAGTCGAAAGTTATGGTAAACGTGATTTTTTTGTAAATATCCAGACACATTAAAGACATTTTTATTTACCTAATGACAGAAAGCTTCAATCTACCATATTACTTCATCATATAAACTTATCTGAATATTCGTAGGTGTAGAGTTATCAGACTTCTTATATTGTTTTGTATTTTTATATATCAACTATACAGATAACTATCTTGGCTATATTTTAAGCTTACGCACCAAATCTATAATTATTATCAATCGGATAATCAAATGTACTGAGGAGACGAATGCTTAATATTTGAAAACAGGCGTCGTATTCTGATGTAGGTATTCTGGTGTATATGGGTGTAAATTGTAGGCCTACCAACTATAAATAGGAAAAAACAATAGTCGCCATGCGGGTGTAAATAAAGAGTAGACCTCATTGTTAAATTTTTCTAATAGTATACATTTTCAGCATCAGTCGTATTATTAAAAGAGGGGGTGACCTTATTTATTTTATCTCATGGATAAAAATGATATTTGTTTTGAAGCTAAAGTACAAATGACCTAAAAAATAGAAAGTGGAATCAAGGTCCACTGCCGGTCATAACTCTTTAAGTAGGTGGATCCAGATGCAATAGATAGGTTGTTGACATGGAACCTCAAAAAATAATTATTATGAAATGCGAGTTCAGTATTATAACTTACTATCTTACTGTGATAATCATATAGTATATAAACTATTTTATTACTTACCCATATTACACTATATCAGTGCAAATATGCCAAAATAAATAAATTCTTCAAAAGACGAATATGCCTTATAACCTTTGTTGGAAAGTGATAGTTGGGCGATAGAGAGGCGATATTAGGAGGTGAATATTGATTAGCTAACGCAATCCTTTCATTTGATACTTAGTTCAGTAAAAGAATGAGTACACTCCCTATGAAACACCTAAACGAAAAAACAAAAGACAAGTTTTAGTGATTTGACGCTCAAAAAGCCAATAACGTGAGGCGACTAACTACATTACGAACGAGGTAGAATTTTTTACTATTCAAGAGTCATACAAAACGTTGAAACAATTAATTATCCTCTGCTCTGAGGTACATAGATTCTCTCTGAAAAAACAAAACAGTATAACAAAAACATTGAACTTCATACCGAATATTTAAAAATAGAATATTTTTAGATGTTTAAAAATCATATGCAACAATGTCGGCTTTTATAAATTTATTTCGATAGAGAAAAGGTTAAATTTTCATTAAACTAATAACAAGTTTTAATGTATTTTATAAATTACTTTTATATAATTTGTTAAAAATGGTTCATTTACAATATTTATAATTATTATTTTTTAATCAATATATTGTTTTAATTTTCATAAATAGTTTTGTAAGAATGTTTAAAAAATTAAACAATTTTTTTTCATAAACATATTTAATTATACATCTTTAATAAATATTGTATTTAAATACAACAAAATCCATTATTATTTTTTTGCATTGGGGTACTATTAAACACTGAACATAGGTTAATTTTAAGAGGATAGATAGTGACAATAAAACGACCCAGTTCTTGTTAACATGTGGGACACAGAAACGAAGGTAAATTAAAGTTAACCAACTCTGTCAAGACTAGTCAAGATCCAGGTGAAGTCTCATGTGTAGGGACTTGGCAGTCATCACAGAAATAAAGAAACGCCAGGATTCAAAAATAATTTCGTTTTTCGTTACGGTAAAGATACTACCCAGTGGAATATCCAATTTAACATTGTAGTGACCAGGTACCAATTTATACCTACCTATATAGCTGTAATTCAGTTTGGGTCCTCTATCGAGTATACATGAGTCTATTAGAAATAGGAGTAATACAAAATTTGATATTCTGAAACAGGTAAAAGACTTGATAATTCTAAGTTGTTTTATCCTTTGTTTTATCTTATAATCTCCTCTTCAAGCATTGTTCTGAAGCACATGTTCCTTAACAATCATTCATTAGAATTACTTCAATTTATATTTGGTTTCAACCCCTTGACTAGCTTCTCTCTTTTGATTTAATCGTTATTAATAGAGATATAAACAATATTTAATTTCTTGGTTAAAAATTTATTTTCTTGATAAATTTTATATTTTGAGGGTTTCATTAAATTGTACAAATTGTCTAAATTTGAATTTCATTCATTTTCTAAATTAAGAAGAGTATCTTACATAATATTGTAAATGATATCTTTCTATCTAACAGTATTACAGGTTCAACTATGTCGCACAGCTCCGGTAACTTTTAATTTGGGAGGATCAATCTAAATCTGACAACTCAAAACTTCAAAACATTGAACACATGTGTGGAGTCATAAGCGTAGGAAATGCATTACGAACTGTTTAAAGACTATGTGAGCAGGGGCATTTTCATAATATACATTTGACATTAGGGATTTCAATCCACATTTTTTAAATATTTTAGTTTCAAATTTTTTAAAGTCTATAAATAAGACAATTTATTTTGTAGCGCACTCTAAACCAAACTTCTGGCACATCAGTGCCTGTAGTGTCTTTAATTCGAAATGTCAATTGAAGTTACATAATCACAATCTTCAAGTAAATTGAGATAATGTTTATACTAATCTGTAATCCGTCAAAATTATATTTTTGTAACTAAGAGATACAGAATTGTTTTGTTAATTAAAAAAAAAGTAGTGGAAATTGTATCTGTTATTTTGTTGATAATTAAAAAAGAATAATTAAATTATGTCCATTTAAATGTATCTGGTTTGCAATCTCACTTTTATACGTCTTCTCCAATAACTTGTATATCAAATTGCTTTGCAGTTCTCCGGGTTTTGTAGGTGTTTTGCAGATAGGTTTTGTAGGTGTTTTCTAAAATGAATTGTCTTTTTGTGAGGAGACGCAGAGACAAGTTCTCACCCGCCGTTAATTCTACTCCTGTGTTCAATAAGATGGTGATAAGCTCTTATATGTCCTAGACGTATTCTGAAATCAGTTTTCATCAATGGGAATTTTTCAATGGATATGGTCTGAATTGACAACATTAGATTTTTTTATATGTTTGATCTAAACAATATGAATACGAAAAATAAACAAAATATCAAAATACAATCAACTTATCGAATACAAATTCATAACCTACAAACGTTTTACAAATGTAAGATTGCGTTTGGAATATCTGTTAAGAAAGTACTAGTTACTTAAATTATAAATTTGTTCATTTTTTGTATACTGTAAATTGATATTCAGGAAAAACTATTATCATTTTAATTTAATTTTCAACAAGTATTAATCGAACAAAAATGTGATAACACAATACATCAAATGTAATTTCCACATTTGACTTCTTTTTAAAGGATGGAAAGTACATATAGTACAGAGAAGTTACATATCTTTGAAACAGCATCTCTTAAGTTGTCAACTTTAATGACATCAAGGGGTATCAATAATACCAGAAAAAATGACACGACGATGGGGTTTGTTTAGAAAAAAGGTAGATATTAAAATTATTTATTATTATATATTTAAATATTTACAATTTTCTTAATTTATGTATAGGTTTAGTAAAATTCGTAATGAAATCTTGAGTAATATTAAAAAAATATTACGAAGTTTGTGAAATAGTAAAAAGTAAACAAATAAAATATGCCGCTAAAATAGGTCTGTTTTGTATTGCAAGGAGTTTTCTAAAAATTTTCTGAAGTTTTATTTACGAGTTCTTCGTGTATCTAGTAAAGTAAAATGGTAATGATTTTAATTGATAAAAATGTATCTTATAAATACTTGTGTTTTATTTAAAAAAAATAAAGTTTTTAAACTCCATTCAGCGAATAGAATCTTTCTGTACGTAATGTACAAAAAACATATAAGTAATAGAAGAAATTTAAACGTGTCTTGAATATATATCCTCATTCCTTAAACATATTAGTCCCTAAACCTTTAACCCAATTTATTCGCTCTACATGATACACTCCCGTCTCATACTCCAATGCAATAGCTTCGTTACAGTTATTTTAGAGTATAAATAGTTCACCTAGTTATGCAAAGTGTTATCTTTAAAGTTCAATTTTTAGTTATGAAAACCAGTGAAAGTTATAATGTTAATCTTCGATAGGGAACAAATTTTAAATTATTTTTTCATAATGTCTCCTTCTAGCCCTACTAATTTAACCTTCAAAATATTCAATGGCTTGTGACACTTTCAATTAAAAATCATAAAATATGTAAATTTGTTTTTATTAAAAAACTGAAATCATCTCATCCGTTCACTTTCTACATAAAACGTAGAACCACATTATACCATTTTGGGTTTTAATTTTAGAATCGTAATTAATCTCATTAGAGTAGAATTTGTTGTCCAAGTTTCTAACATCTAGTAGTTAGTCCCAGTTTTAATAATAAGTTATCAATTTTGTTGTACAGATAATTGATATATATATATATATATATATATATATATATATATATATATATATATATTTACGGGGTGAGTCAGACCACCCGTGCAGTACTTATAGCTGTCTTACAAACTTACTTTAACACTTTTTCATTCTCATTTCCCCCTAATTTGGCTCCACTGAATCCAATGAAATTAATTTCAATCTTGAAAAATGCCCCCAAAGGGCCCTTTTTGGGGGGTAGGGGTGCTTTTTGAGGAATTTTGAAATGTAAACATGGGTTGTGTGATACATCATTTTAAAGGTCTAATTACCTTGAACATTTTGGCGCAATCAAAAGTTAATTATCTTTAACCGTATGTACAGGGTGTACCAAAATGTATTGAAATTGGACTTTAAAATAAAATACCGTGTTATCCTAACTACAATACGGAACAGCACCAGATTTTTGTCCAAGCTTATTATTGAGCTATTCTTTAAGAAAACGTGTGTTACGGGCATTTTTCACTGGATTTTGAACATTTTAAAAATGCTCAAAATTGAAGAATTAAAAAAAGCCTAAAACTCAAAATTCTTAAATAGCAACTTATAGCAAATGTTATATCAAGTAAAAGGTCTTTTAAAAACAAACATTTTTTGTATTTTATTTTTTTATCTATCTCTTACTGTTAAAAAATGGCAGCCAAAAAACTTAATTATGCCCGTTTACAAATTTAACAAATTACTTTTATTTGAACAAAAAGGTGTTTATGATTAAATAAACCGTCTCTGTTATGTAATAAGAACAAAATTTAACTTGTTTTTATTTTTCAATGTGGCTCAATACTTTGGTAGTAGTTGTCAATGTTTATCTTTAAAACATTGAAAAATAAAAACAAGTTAAAATTTTGTTCTTATTACATAACAGAGACTGTTTATTTAATCATAAACACCTTTTTGTTCAAATAAAAGTAATTTGTGACATTTTGTAAACTGGCATAATTAAGTTTTTTGGCTGCCATTTTTTAACAGTAAGAGATAGATAAAAAAAT
Source organism: Aphrophora alni (assembly GCA_963513935.1). Classification (NCBI taxonomy): domain Eukaryota; kingdom Metazoa; phylum Arthropoda; class Insecta; order Hemiptera; family Aphrophoridae; genus Aphrophora; species Aphrophora alni. The sequence goes on from OY740768.1 coordinate 92,226,627, forward strand.
AAAATACAAAAAATGTTTGTTTTTAAAAGACCTTTTACTTGATATAACATTTGCTAAAAGTTGCTATTTAAGAATTTTGAGTTATAGGCTTTTTTAAATTCTTCAATTTTGAGCATTTTTAAAATATTCAAAATCCAGTGAAAAATGCCCGTACCACGCGTTTTCTTAAAGAATAGCTCAATAATAAGCTTGGACAAAAATCTGGTGTTGTTCCGTATTGTAGTTAGGATAACACGGTATTTTATTTTAAAGTCCAATTTCAATACATTTTGGTACACCCTGTACATACGGTAAAAGATAATTAACTTTTGATTGCGCCAAAATGTTCAAGGTAATTAGACCTTTAAAATGATGTATCACACAACCCATGTTTACATTTCAAAATTCCTCAAAAAGCACCCCTACCCCCCAAAAAGGGCCCTTTTGGGGCATTTTTCAAAATTGAAATTAATTTCATTGGATTCAGTGGAGCAAAATTAGGGGGAAATGAGAATGAAAAAGTGTTAAAGTAAGTTTGTAAGACAGCTATAAGTAGGCCTACTGCACGGGTGGTCTGACTCACCCCGTATATATATATATATATATTAATTATTATTATTTTAATTTTTTTTAAATTCGTTGAAGTGGTGGATTTGTTTTAATATGTTTTGATTAAATTTACATAAAGGGTGTTATGCCTAAAATATACTTTTGTAAATTCAAAACTCCACTCTCTATTCAAAGCTGTCATGCAAAATTAGGAACATTCAGTACTTTTGCTGTTACCCTTTAACCGGCACGCGACCTACAAGTACGTCGCCCACGTGCCCCCAATTGTTTTCACCAACTCTTAATCACGTATTTTGAAATTCACTATTACGCCCACTTAGAATTGTCCTATCACAATAAATAAATTACCGTTGGAAAATTAATGTTCCGTAGATGCATAATCATGCAAAAAAATTACCACAAAACGTTATAAATAATAATCCAAAAATTGGTGAACTTCACGTATTTTTGTAGCGTAAAATCGTAAATTTCAACTCTGCGCCTTTTTGTATAACGCGGCTCCATTTTTCCCTATACGATTACAACTCTATTTATCTGTCATTTAAGTCAACTAAAAAACTGTTCTATAGATCTCATGTTTCTCTTTCTAACCGTAGATTACAAATTTTTCTGCGTCTCATAGATCCAGAGATATTCCTACTTGAACATAGAACAAACTTGACGACACGAAATTAATTTGGCATTCGTTGCACTTCACGAAAAGACGAAATTCAATTCTCTATGCTTTTAAAATTATTTTTCATTACAGTATGTTGTAGGGGAAATTTCATTTTATAAGTTGGTACCACTTGATATAGTCAAATACTTACTAAGAAGGCTTTGTTTTGATCTCCAAATGTAGCAAATGTGTGACGTAAAAACTGTAATATTAGGCAAGGCACATATTGGTTTTGGGATTAGATTTTTGTTATTTTGAAGGTTTGTGTATACAAATTGTATATAAATTGTGTATACAAGTTACAATATATGTGTTTTTATTTCTAAAGTTTGTTTTTGTGTGAATTTCGAGTGTGTATATGGAATAACCTATAAAGGCAAGTGTTAATTCTAGCATATATGCTTATTTTCTTATATTTAGTGTTTTAAATGATTATACAAGTGAATATGTGTGTTATTCTTTGTAAAGTATATTGTCCCAGTAAAATCTAATGATTTTGTCTTAGGCCTAACATTAGAAAGGTACTAATTACACCTAAATGTCAAGAGTTCAAACCTAACCTCACGCGTCAGAATAGCAAATTTTGGAAAATTGTCATTCTTATATTGAAAATCTAACAAATTATTTTTTTCCCTAAATATATTCAGTAATATATGACAAATGTCAAGTAATGGTTGAAAAAATTCTGATAAATCTATTAGTATTTTATTCATTACCATTTTTTGTAAAATTTCTGCTCCGTTACTCTTAGATTTTTTGGTATTTGACCAAAAAACTCCAAATGTAATACATCTGACATTTTTTTTTTCACTACACACCTACATTCTATGCACCTTTCTGGACATAATGATATATAGAAGTTCTGTATAAAATATATTTTACTATTTTTAATGTTTTTGTTTTGAAAAAAATAAAGAGAAAATTCAGTTTTTACGTAAAATATATTTTTCCTAAATATATTCACAAATAACACACAAAACTTGTGTATATCTTAGAAATAGGTAGTAAGCTATTGATTTTCGGTGATACAGGTTTTTCTGAAAAAAAAGTTAATATCATTTTTGACATCTAACATACATACTCCAAAACCAAATTTTTTTTTATTATATAGATGAATTTTATTCATCTTTCTGAGAAAAATGATATCTTATAAGTTAGGTTTTGTGTAAAACTAATATATTTCTTTAATTTTTAAACAAACGAAGAATTGTCAAGAAAATAACATTACCGGCTTTAGGGTTTGTTTCTGCGATCATATCTTAGAAAAACATCCATAGGAAAAGTATTTTGTACAAGAGGACCTGTTTTCAAACTATATAAACCTGTTTTGATGATGTCCTGAATAGAGCAGTTGCGTAGAGGTATTTTTGGAAGTCGATTAATAGACTATTGATGACTCTAAAGAGTTTATTATAAAAGATTAGCCCCTTTTTCTTTTCTAATTAAATAAATATTAACTACGATGAGATTCGTCCATGGTCATATTACATACATTCAATTTCCGGGTTATTTTAGTTTATAAATAATATATAATTTTATAACCCTAGTTTGTGTATAGACTCGACAGTAAACTAACCAGAGAAAACGAACAAACTCATTTTATTAGTATAAATATATATGTTTGCCAATTTACCTTTAAAAATATTTATATAGTAAAATAGTTATTATTGAGTATATCATTTTATTTATTTTAAATGTACACTAAAGTAGAGTAAATAAAATATAGTAGTAGGTGTTCGAATTCGAAATAATGTCGGTAAAAGTTTAAGTTAGTGTTTTTTTGCAAATTTGTAACACATCATATTTTTTCTACCTGAGACAAAGTTTACATAAATAACAAAAATATCTCGTGTTCAGTTCAATACACTTTTTTTAAAATTTTTACCATTTTATAATTTTCAGTACGTTTTAATGTTCATGAACAGTGTAAAAAATCTATGTTCATAGACTTATGTTTGTTATTCGACCGGCCGCCATTTTTGTTTGAAATTCGGATTTTAGAATTGTATTCACTATTTTCGATGTAAATAACATGGATTTTCAACACACTTTCCATTTCCAATTCTCATGTTTACATTATCCCGTTAAATATTTCCCACTTTTCCATCTGGATAAGTAAACATTTCACTATATCAAATATAGAGTCAACACACACGACAAGTTTGACCGTAATTTTTCGGTTTCATTACGAAAATAAAGTCTATTTTTGAGATGTCAGCGAATATTGCATTATTAATAATATTGCAAGTACAAGACGAAATTAAATACGTTGAACTGCAAACGTACATTAATTAAAGAAATGTTAATATTATTATTTATTTTTCAATTTAAGTCTTTATTGTTCTCTACAAATGGTTATAATTAATATCATTAACACTCTAACACCGATCGATATGACTCAAGACACTCAATAAGTGTATAACATGACGTAAGTTGAATAATTTGTAATTATAAAAATTATTAAAGCCATTTGGCATTTTCCTTATTATTAAAATATTGAATAGTAAATAGTAAGTTGAAATAGTTTTGAGCTTTTAATTACTCAAAACAGAGAAAAATTAAACTGAAAAAAAATCCAGAAATCTTAGAGGCCAATAATTGGTATTAGAAATTATTCTGTCCGATAAACGAGTTGTACCATAGTCATACAGCTATTCATTTTCATCTTGCTGTAAGTAGACCGTGATCATTTCATTTTCTTTCAATTCCGCAATGAAGGAGTATGTTATAGCGTCTGTTTAAATTGACAATCTGAGAGAAGACTACTAGTCTATTCAACATGTAAGGTTCACTCGTGGATTTAATATGACGTGTATTTAATCATGCATATTATTTTGATAGTTGACAATTATCATAAAATGGAGATATGCGTCGTTTGTCAAGCACAACTAAAATACCCTATTCTACAAGTTAAAGAAAGTCTATCAACTAGCCGAAGGATGCTCCTACTAAGCATAGTCGTAACGTTCAAGTCATACGTAGCTGTAATTATTTTGTAAAATTGTAAGTCTAAGCTGGATGGGTCGTGACAACTTTCTGTGATACTTTTTTGATTGAGGATTGTTGTTTTTTGACCATGCGTACTGAAATATTTGCCCACATTATCCACTGTCAGTATAGATGGATTTCCAGATCCGACAAGGAGTTAGTTGTTTATCAGATTTTTTGCCACTGTTTTACATGTAGCAAAATACACTTAATATTGTTGTTGATCATCTTATGTTTTATTCTTTAACATAACCCAAACACTTTTTTAACTGGTAACATACGCTTCTTACAGATGATATTATTCAATTAGATATTACATTTTATTTTATCCTAAGATGGTGAAAAATTTGAATAAAAAAAAAATGTTGAGCGTAAAAATTTCTATTTTTACCATAGGTGTATAAAAATTTGATTCCAGTCGAGATTTTATAATTAATTTATAGAAGTTTAATTTGTCTTTGTAACATACAAACACATTTACATTTCATTACTCAAACTTATTTTGTTATAGAAAGCACCGTGCTATTTGATTAGCAAATAAATTCTGTAACAACATTATAATTAGGTTTAAGCAAGTTTAATATTACACACAGATGTCGCTATTTTTCGTTTGTTAGTTGAGATCAGAACCATGCTCTGCCTTGGTTGTGTGTTTAGTCATATGCAATTAGTAAGAGTCAACACTCAGGTCATTAGAGGAGCAAATATTATGTACATCCTCTTGTAACTCCCTGTTAAATATTAATAACTTGACAAATTTATTATCTAACCTTATTATAAAATGTTTGGAAAATAAAATAATATTTTGCAACTATTGATTATCAAAGAAGTCGACATAGCTCCTTGTAACTTCTCCCTTCTAAACTCAAAGTCGTGACTGCTTTACATACTAAGCGACGCACGACAATATTCATAGAGCTATTAGTAGTAACAGTAAATATTACTGCAACTACTGTACACTTGAATAAAAACCCTTACTCGAGGTGAATGTTCTTTAATCTGGAAACATGCATATAGATACTCTAACTTTGCTAACCACCTTTTTAGAGTCAGGTCATAATTTTGATCCGAAATTGAATGTTAAACTACTACATATTGAAAATAAAAGCAATAGCTTAAACAATTTAGAATTTTTAGAAATAAATAGATCTATTTTACTAAATTATATTATTTTATATTATAAATAATATAAATAATTATTTATTATATTATAAATAGGTTTTATAAGATCACTTAGGCCTATTTTCAACTTAAATGACCAATTTGTATTAAATACAATATAAACTCCTTCTAAAACCCATCCATAACATAGTTCATCAACCTGCTAGGTCATTTCTCCTATCATTCCCGATATCTCCATTATTTCAGTTTCCTGTTATTTGTGTATGTATAAATAGTTGTCAATACTTGTTAATTTTATCAGTTGCCTGACGATGCCTGAAGGTGAAACAATTAATTGTAGCTCATCTATATTATTAAAATATTTTTTTAAACTTTAGCTTTATTGCTTTATTTAATCCTTGAGTAATATTATTAATTTTATTTTTTTTTACTAATCGTTTGAAAATATTTTACATTTATTTACTTACTATATTACAGATTCTTACATATTTGGCAATTTGAATATCGTCTTTGCGATTTTGGTCAATTTTTTTGTCTCTGAAACATTTTCTTAAAAGAATATACATTAGTAACATTTTTCACTGCCCTTACTACATAAGAATATACTTACCAATTTGATTTAACGGATTATTTATTCCTAAAAATATAACCCCCCTATAAAATTCTAATATTGGTCATCATATTGTATTCTAACTAGACTATCAACTTGTTTATTAATTTAATAGTTAGTTACAAATTTTGTACTAAAATTAATTTTAATATTAAAACTTCGGAATCCCTTTTTAAAAATTGTCAAGCTATGCAATGTACTCACCCCTCTTTTCGTCCTTGTAAAAGTTCAGCTTGCCGTTGGAATGCAGTTATTGTTTTTGTTTTGGAGGATGTCATGTTTCCCTTGTCCTCGGTGCTTAGCGCTAATTCACCGATCTACATCCAGTTGATTACATCGTTTATCAAACTTTGGTTATGCATTCCTAACAAACACTTTTTATTGTTTTATTTTTCTTTAGCTTTTCCTTCATTCTTCTTCTTTTTATTCTTCCATTTGTATTTAAATTTCAAACTTTTCTTTTCTTCTGATCTATCTCTTTTTAATTATTATTCCACTGTCTGTCTTCTTTTGTATTTGTGACTTTCGATTTTTCCATTCTCCCTCATTTCTTCTCCTAGGTTTGATTTTTTACTTTCTATAAGACTTAAGATTACTTTTTCTTCTTTTTCTACTATCTTTTCAGGGTTTGTTTTTTCTTCGTAATTTAAATTTTCTTTTCCGACTATTTTTCAGCTTTAACCTTTTCTCCTAGGTCCCTCCTTCCTTTTATCGTTTTCTCTTTTTTTTTATACATTGTCTCCTTGTCTCTTTTGGTTTTGTCACTTCCGATTCTAGACGCGTCCTATGCCTTTAGTTTTACTTCAGCTTGCTTTATTGCAGAAACCATAAGTGCCTCTTTTGAACGAATTTGAGCCCATTTTGTTTGTACTTTACCGTTGTTATTAAGTTCTGGTTTCTTACTAAATCTTATTGTTTTCACTGACATTATATCAGACACCTTTTTGTCCTGTATCGTGTCTGTGTTATCTTGCACAAAATCTACTAATATGAATTGAAATTGACTTGAAACTGCGGATATTTATGCTCCATATTTATTCGTGTTTTATTCTGAAATTTGACATTACTGTAAACCATATAATGATCTTACTTCTTAATTTCGGAACAAACAAAAATATTCCTTTTATTTCTTTTTCTTTAATCTTTATCTATACCATTACTTGTTTGCTTATCCTTACTTTTCATTTTTCATCTTGATGAGATTTGTCGTGATGAGATTCTAAATAAAACAACGAAAAACATGATTTCTTTCGAGGGACAAATCTTACATAGATAAATGTAAAGGCATTAGTTGGCATAACACAAAAAGCAATTTTAGGAACGTAATTATTTTCATTTATTCTTCTTTTGGCATCGTTTTTACGTAGGCTAGTAATAAGATAGCCACAATTAATAAGAAAATGTTAGTGCTTAACAATAAAGAGAATTTTTTTAATTACCAATTTTAGTGGAAATTAGTAAGAATTTATATAAGTAAAAAAGAGATAATTTAGTCCTTACGATAAGTTTTATGTACAAGATTTCAAATAAAAAGACCTTCAAGTAAATATATGTTATTTATACAGATTTAGTGTTTATTTATTATCATTTGTGTATAAAATATGTTATATTTACATATAATAAATGAACCACCGTAATGTGATATGGTCCTTTTAAACTAAATGTGACAAGGTTACCCCGACGAAAAACGAAGTCAAATGACCATGCACTAGAACGAGTGCGTATCTTCTTCCAGTTATGAAAGTTGAATTATATCTCATAAGTGACTACGAACGATGAAGAACAGGCGAGGTGAGTGTTTATTCTATGAACTATAGCAATATGAGAGCTCTACAATCCCGTTCCACACTTTTAAATCGCCAGTAACATTATGAAAATTTCTGGAAAATTAGCGCGCTTTGTGGTGTTTTGTGTTAATCCCGGTCGGCAGATTAACGAGTGTGAACGCGGGATGTGGTAATTTCCTAGTTAAACGATGTAACAGTGCAAAGACCTAAAATACCGTTTAAATTGGCTTTCGTGAATGTTATAGGTTAATATACAAGTCTCCTTATTGGCAATGTTATTAAATTATTAAAAATAATCTTACAGGATATGCTTGTTATGATGACAGGGTTTATAGTGATGAATAATTTATACACAGGTATCGCATAAGATAGGTTTACCCCCAAGTTCAAAATTCCCTCATCTCACAATACCACTCGTCCCAGTTATTAACTTGTGATAACATTTGAATATGACAATAAGCGAAAACAAAATTGTCAACTATTTGTGGTTTACTAGTTTAGTGTGTATTTTAACGTAGTAATTATGACTGCTAAGCCCTAATCCTTTGTCTATTTTCCATCTAAGTTTTAGGTTTATTTTATAATATGATCCCAAATTTATAAAAGCATTAAACTATGCTTTTATAAATTATTTCTTTTCTCGTGTTCTTTCTTTATCATTGACATAGGCTTCTTTTTAATTTTAATATCATTTATAATCTACAAAGTTTTTTTCCACAGATCTGATAATTCAAAGAAACATAAAACATACATAAATTTTATACATGGAATTATGAGATACTTTAAATTAACCTTAGTTTTTGTAGTTGTGTTTTTTAATTTTTTTGGTTAAATATAAATCAATTGAGTAAAAGCCATTTCAACTACAACGTGATTTTATACCAAATATCATAAAAGGGAACGGTTTTAGTGTGCTATAAATTTCATATTTTCTTGAGATAAAGAAGGTTAAGTAGGGATGAACACAGTTGTGTCGAGTTGTACTGGTGGCATGAACTTGTTTAATGTAAAAAAATGTTTGAAACATGGCAATACAAAACGTGAGAGGTCGTCTTGTTATATGTAACAGCAGACATTAGTGTTAAGTGCATGCCCTTCAGCCTTATTGTGAATTGTACAGTACTCATCATTGCAAATAATTATTTTCTTTGTAATGGAATTTGAAGATATATTAGTACTGTATTCAATCCCGTTGAGAGAGGGGTGTGACACTAATAGAGTGTTTTAGGAACACGTAAAGAGGAAATAGTTTTGTTCTATATAGGAAATAATTAAATACATTCAAGTTTATTATCAAATTTAAATTGAAAAAATATTACGGGTCAAGAGAATATTCAAATAATATAAATAAAAAAATAGTAGTATAGGCCTACCACCTGTTTTAAATTTTATTTTTTGTATCACAAAACCTTTAAAATTCCATTTGATTTTGTAACGTAATAGGACCAGCAAATACCCACTATATACTTTTTATTTGATTATATTTTGGTATGTGATCGGAAAAAAAAATAGTTACCGTCAAATAACAAATTTTTTCTACAAGCATTATATTTTATAAACAAAATTTTGATGTAGTATACTCCTTTTTAAACCTTACCTCAACAACATATATTTTATCAGTATCAATATCTGTGTTTGAAATATCCATTATTTTGAAATAAACGTTCATTTGATCAACAAATAAATTGGTAATAATAATAAATAATTTAATAATAATATAATTAATTGAATCCCTTCTAGATGTTTACAGTTTAACATCGTCATGGGACGGGACTGCAAGAGTTATTATTTTAATAGAGTATGGTTTATTTTATCAATGAAGCTATAAAAGTGCGATTCAATAGTAGATTATTAATATAAAAATCAATGTTTCCATTTGGTGGAGACTCGGCCAAATTATGGTTACTTACACAAACCTCAATTTCCTTGCTGACGGAACTAGAACATATGTAGTTGAACATTATTTGGAAGATATTACTAATATATTCTCTTATATGTAAGTAAATGATTTTTGGAAAATCTCATCAAAAACTGTAGGGGTGATATTAGGATTAGGATAAGGGGGAATCTGACGAACATAAAGATATTAAACACATGATAGTGTTGGCATCACTTCTTGGAGTGTAAATATGCTTGAATTTAAAGCATATTTGTATCAAGTAGATATAGTTTCAATATTTTTTTACATTTTTGTTGAATATGAGATGTTATATTTTAGTAAAATAAGAATATAACGTCGTAAATCTCTATATTTTTTTAAATAAAAATATAAATTGGAAATAGCTTCATAATAACGCATGATAAATCCTATAAAGCAAACCGTAGGTGTAATATCAACCTATATAAGATTGAAATATAATTAAATTATGTTTACATATTTGAGTGAAACGTAATGGCACGAAAAATAATTTTTTAGACAAACTAATATATGAAATTTCTAATTTTGAAATTTTTCGAAAAAGAATACGAAGATTTAAAAAAAAGGATAGAAGTAACTATTTAAATATCCACTCATATCATGTTTATTCAAAATATATTATTCAGAAATAAAATTATGTTATAAATGTTATACAGTTTTATCTTATTTATTATTACGATTACTCTGTTCCTGGGTCCTAATTCTAAATATAATCCATTAAAAAAATAAAAAAATAAATAAATAAAAACATAAGTTTAAGAGCTAGAAAAAATATTTATATCTGGATAAAAGTGAATGTGAATAATATATATATATATATATATATATATATATATATATATATATATATATATATATATATATATTCACTTTTAATCATAATATTATGTATTTTTTCCCAGAATAATTTCCATAAAATTCATTTGTTCAGGAAAACATAAAGGAAATAATGTAATTAATATTTTAGTTAAAAATTTGTTCTTATTTTTTCTTCTTTTTTAAGACGTTATTATGAATCAATTCTTCCTGATAGATTTCTACTTTATTTACTCTTCAATATTTACGAAGCTTGACCACAACATAATATAATTTAACTAATGTAAACATTATTATGTAGAAATAATGTGACACATACTGTCTCAGAAATGCCAAAAATTATGTCATTTAAAAACACTTTCTATTTAAAAAGATCTCTTAAGTTATTCTGACCACTCCCCCCACCCATTTGTACTAAACATTATTTCATAGACCTAGATCTCACTTGGCGTAGTCTATTTAAATCAACATCCCTATTTAATACTTATATATCTTCCTTGGAAATTTTTAATTTAGTATGTATTTAGCGTTTGGTTCTGAGGATTGATGTGTGATGAAGTTAGTGTTATGTAATGTGAATAAGAACTAGCTTTTGCCATCTAGCACTGCTATGTAGTTTAGACTTTCTAAAATCGATGTAAATAAACAAGTCTTAAAATTAGTGGAAACACTTGCCCCGATCTAGTAGCTAAGCAAGATTTGTAAAAAAGTCCTTAGATATTTAAGCTAGTTATTAACTAAAGTACATACTAAAAAGGCAATCCAGTTGCATAGTCCCCCCCCATCTACTGCTCTTCTATACTTAGGCTTTGATCCCAATCAGTTATGTGCCATTTCACCAGAGTTATTTAAACTGAGAGTGTTGATGATATTATTGTTAGGAATGAGTAATCGAAACTGATAGTTTTTTTATTATTTTTATTTTATTATTACGCTCTACATGTAATGGATCATCGAGAAGCGTTGGATAGAACGTAAGCATTTATATGTTTGTTTTTTGTGCTACGATTTGTAGAATTTTAAGCACTATCTAACCCTCACAAGTGCTACATACTTTCATTCACTCAAAACCTAGCTAAAATCAAATAATAAATCACAATTTTCAACAAACTGCGACGGTTTGGAAAAAGCCAAACGTCTCAAGTCCATTTAAAACAAGTTAAATTGCCGCGCTAAACCTTGTAGAGTGGGGACGAGGTGGGGCGATGACGTCACGCCAGTTCGAGAGCAAACTTGCTTGTTCGGACGTGAAAAGTCAAACTGCCTTAGTTCCTATTTTATTAAGAAACTAAATTATTAATATAAATAAATATTCAGTAGAGTCAACCGACCAATAATATCAACAAATAAATTTAAAATCACATAAAACAAAAAAGTTATTCAAGTTTTTAGAAGGGCTCAAAAACCTAAAATTTGGAAAAAGAATAAATTCAAAATTCAAAAATCGTAGAGTCATAACCAAGTGGGGAAGTAACAATAATCACAAATAAAAAATATGAATTAATAATAATTAACAGGTGAGAATGGACTTAGAAAGTCATTCTTGGGGAGTTTTTTGGAATTTTTGAGTTGAAGGGGGGATCATTTAAAAAATAATAATAAGTACTATTGTAGAGACCACAATAGGGCACAATAATAGGTACTTAGAATCAAATTTGAAAATAAAATAAGGGAGATATAATAATTACAAAACGTAAAACTTCAAAGCCCAAAAGCGGGTAAAATAAACGTTAAAGGGGTAAAGTAACATGATAATTATATGTATTTAGTATGTAAAATGGTAAAACACCAAAGCAGAAGTAATAATATATAATGGGGGGGTTTTTATGAACATAAACTCATACGACACAAACTTAAGGACTTCAAAGGCGAATAACTCGACAACCAAACGAGTTATGGGAAAAGTACAAACATAGTTTTTCGTCGTAGTAGAAGAGGAACAAGATTTCGTCAAAAGAATTTTGAGAAAGGACTTATCTCAAAATTTGAAAAGGGCAAAAATCAAATTTCAGGAAAAGGGCGATAACTCGCGAACGAAGCGTAGTAGAGCGATGAATCAAGTTCCACAAGACCCACAAGATGGAAAGGAAGAAGAATCCGAAAGGAACTTTAAAATCGGTTCGAGCGTTCGAAAGTTATAGCGAGTTGAACGAAAAAACGTCAAAAGTAGAGATTTTCATGCAAAAACATGAAAAGTTGCGCGCGCATCTTCAAGCAGAGTCTAAAGTCAGAATCATCATGTTGCCAACATGGATCAAAGATAACGTTAAAGAAAAAATACTATAAATTATTAATTAAAAGGTGTTTTAATTAATAATTAAGGAAGAAAACTATTCATTAGTCAAAAAATAGGACTAATAAAACATATAGTGTAAATATTTCAGACCAAAAGGGCCTGAAAACACATAATATATGGAAAATACCCTTTTCCCAAAAAGGGAGTAAAATTGGCTCCAGAAAAGTGGATTAATTCCCACTGACAGGGAGACCGAGATTTAACCGTCGAAAGACGATTACTTTTGATTTGGAATCGACGCTTAAAGGACGTTTCTTCTGCAACCGACTCTGAGCTGAGAGGAAGATTCAACTGTCACTCTACTAATTGGACTTAGAATAATTTCAACTTTAATCGATCTTCAAGGCGACTTAGAAGAATTCGAGACCAGCATTCAACTACATAGCAGCTTACAGACTCTGGATAGAAAACATCACATCACTATCATCCTAATAATACAACAAATTCCAAATCCAACTAGAACTTCTATTAAAGTGTGAAGGTATCTTATACTTAAGGAATAATTCTCAAATATTAACTTCTTTTCAAATATAACGTCATTAGGGGAATTATTAAAAATTAAATTCATTTTTAAACCTCTGCTTTGGTGTTGAAAATTATTAATAATTTCAATACGACTTTTTCAGTACAGGAAAAACTGTTTGTGGTTCTGTCTGAAAAGTCAAGCGTTGTTATTTTGTTTAAGATATAGAAAATATTACATTAATTAATTTTGTCAAATAAATAAATAGTTGTGTTATTGTTCAATTAAATTGTTTGGTGTGATTAAAAAAGTTTTGAATATAAAATTTTTCTGTGCAAAAGAGAAGATAATATACAAATAATTCATTTCTAAATTTTGTTGTGTTTTTAATATATATCCATTCTGTGTATGCTATTAACCTTGTTTTAACATAAATTTTATATATGTGCTCTGGTAATATAATTTGAAAATTTTAAAAGTTATCATCAGAACTTAAGAGCCGATTTCTCCCAAAAGGCACGACCTTGGAGAGAGAGAGAGTTAATCTTAAAAGATCTAAATAATCGAGCATTGAGATAAAATTCAGGGAATTTTGCGTTAGTTAAAATTTGGTAAGTTTATGAGGACAAGCTCATACTTATTAGAGCCAAGAGTTGCAAAATCTTTGATTTAAAAAAGTAAAAGTGAGCACCTTGGTCTTGCCCGCGCTTGCTCTGAAAATAAAGGTGGTTCGCCCAGTCGGTGGTGATCGTACAGCGAGTTTAAGAGTTCGTGATAATAGTGTTCCAAAAAAGGGAACAAGAATCTTAAATTCGTGAAGTCAGAAAGACTCGAAGCGTGGCAAGTGGCGTTCCAACGTGGGGCAAGAAGAACCCTACTCGAACCCACTAACGGAGCGAGCTGCAGCGAGGCAAGTGGCGCCCAATAGCGTGGAGCACGAAAAAGCAAAGTTTTGGAACAAATTTTCAAAATTTTGAATTTTTCAGTGTTTCATACGAACGAGAATATCTTAAGTTCTGATATAATTTATATGTACATGTGTGTTAGTAATAAGTTGTGCTGGTAATTACAACGACAAATATACTAAATTGCAAAAATAATAATAATTAAAAGTAGAGTCCAAATTAAACCGAAATTTAAATTTTTTAATTAAATAAACCAAGTGAATAAGTGAAGTGAAAATGGGACCAGCGAAAGATCCAGCAAAACAGGAAGGTTCAAAGGAACAGGAGACGGAAATGCAGAAAATGGTGAGGTACCTGAACCAAATGGAGGATAGAAGAAAGCAAGAGAGGGAACAGGACAAAGCGGAACAACTGAAAAAAGAAAAGGAGAAGGAAGATGAGGACAAATTAAGAAGACTAGAAGAAAGAATCGAGAGAAACCAGGAGAAGGAGGAGATGGAGGCCAAGCGAAGACAGGAGAAGGAAGAAATGGAATCATTACGAAAGAAGGAGAAAGAAGAAGCGGAGGCCAAGCAAAAACGGGAGAAGGAGGAGATGGAGGCCAAATGGATGAAGAGAGATGAAGAAATGGAAGCCAAAAGGAAGCAAGAAAAGTTGGAGATGGAAGCCAAGCAGAAACAGGAGAGGGAAGAAATGGAAGCAAGATGGAAGCAGGAGAGAGAAGAGAGGATGAAGAGAGAGGAAGAAATGGAGACAAAACGGATCCAAAGAGAAGAAGCTCGAAAACAGGAAATAGGGAAATATATGGAGGAAATAAAGGAATCTATAGATAGTAATATGGCCGAAAATACGAGACGAATAGAGAATTGTGAAGAAAAAGTGGAAGAGTGCGTAGGGGAAATTAAAAAAATGACGGACAATTTAAAGGAACAGGGAAAGTCGACTTTAGAAATTGGGGAGAAAGTTAAAAAGTTAGAAGTTAAAATTAGGGAAGTTGCCAAAATTAAAGAAACCGGTGGTAATGCTAAAAATATAATTTATTTAGATAGGGCAAATTTAGAGTCAAAAACTATAGAATTTTGGGGAAATTCAAGAGATAATCCTGTGCAATTTTTTAAACAAATTGAGGAGGTATTTCAAGAAATAAATCCGGTTATGGAAGAAAGTGATAAACTAAAAGTAGTGGAGAAAAAATTGAAAGGAGCTGCCATGGAATGGTGGGAAATAATCAAGCGAGATACAGAAGAATATAGCCAATTTAAATTGTTATTTTTAGAGCATTATTGGGGTTATCAAACGCAACAAGTAGTTAGGAATCAGATAGAAAACCATAGGTATAATCCTAACGGAAATATGAGCAGGGTTGATTATTTTTGTAAAATGGTGCGCAAGGCCGAGTATTTGGAACCCAAAATTCCGGAAGAGTTCCTTATATACCAACTAATGAGGCATTTCGACCAGAAAGTTCAATTAGCGTGTATTGGAAGGGCTAGTGAGCATTTGGAGGACGCCATTAAGTTTTTGAGGACCATAGAAAACGTAGACGGAATGACGAGAGAAGTTCGCCGACCAGATAGTTTCGAAAGGAGGGACGGACCACAAAGAGATCAAAGTTTCAGGCAAAGTAATCAAGACTACTCAAAACCATCCCAAAACCCTAACCCTCGATCCTATGGTCAAACCCAGAATAAACCTCAACCACAGATACCTCAAAATCCTGGTCCTTCAAACCAAAAATTCCCGCCCAAGGTCACAAAAAACTAAAATACGAGATCTCAAGGCAAAATTTTTGGCAGAAAAAGGATAATACAAACGGAATTGAGATCGACGATAAAACCAAATTTAGCAAACATAAAAGGGGGGATCTGAAAATAAATAAAATTAAATTGGGGATTTTAAACACAGAAATTAAGGAAGATTTAATGGAGGAAAGAGATAATAAAATTTTAAATAGTGAAGCTTACGAAAAATGTCCGGAAATAGGGATAGAAATCGAAAATATAAAAGTAAATATGTCCATTGACAACGGAGCTCAAATGTCCTGTGTTCAAGAGGATTTTTATAAAAATGTGCTTAAAAATAGGAACGATAAAATCTTGGAATTACCAGTTGTAAATACGGAAATGGTGACAGCGATAAAAAGCCAGCGACAGAAGATTAAATTACAGGCATTATTGGAGATTAGAATAAATAACCAATCAATAAGAGGGGTATTTATGGTGGTACCAAAGCTGGAAAGCAAAATGATAATGGGTTGTGATTTAATGTGCAAATATCGAAGTCGAATTAATATGGAAAAGGGTTTCCTACAACTGGTAAAGGAAAATGAATTTATTGTTGTAGATTTTCTTAAAGAAAATAATTTAAGATTGAGCAATAAAAACGCGCAGACCGAACATCAAAATGGCGGCGAAACCGGTAAAATGGTAGAGTCGTCAGCTGCAAATAAAGGAGGCTCAAATTCGTACAAGCGAGTATCAGGGGCTTATACGTTGTCTACCAAAATGCCGGTAGACATAAAACCAAAAGCAAAGGACGTGTCTAGACTGAAATGTGACTATACCGGAGGTGACAAAGAGTGTAAGAATAGGGTGAGCCAGTTTTTTGAAAAAATTAATGATAAAGTAGTGCTTAGAGAAGCGGAGAATAGGAGATTAAGATTGAGCAAAAGCGACGCGCAGACCGAACATCAAAATGGCGGCGAAACCGGTAAAATGGTAGAGTCGTCAGCTGCAAATAAAGGAGGCTCAAATTCGTACAAGCGAGTATCAGGGGCTTATACGTTGTCTACCAAGATGCCGGTAGACATAAAACCAAAAGCAAAGGACGTGTCTAGACCGAGTAGTGACGAAACAGAAAGTGGTCAAAAGCGAAGAAGCAAGTTAAGTGCAAGGAATGAATCAACGAAGAGGAAAAATGCAAATTTTAATAATGATGAAGTGCTGTTAAAAGCGTGGGATAAAGGTAACCAATTAATTAATAAAGATGAAGGGCTGAAAGGAGCGGAGAATAAAGGAAATAAAAATGTGCCAAAGGCAATAATCGACGAAAATAATAAAATAATAAATTACGACGAAAATTTGCAAAATAACTCCGGAAACGATTCAGAACTTACACAAAACAGATTCGACGCCAGAGACGGGAGAGAAAGGAGAGCTATAATAACAATGGCGGATCCGGAAAGACAAAATGGACGAAATTTAAGGTATCGAAAGAAGAAAGTCAAGTTCAAAAATTATACGAAATACAAAATAAAAGGAGGACGGCCCAAGGTGAAATATAAAAGGAAAGAAGAGGTTCAAGTAAAAGAAATCATGTTTGAAGAAAATGGCAAAATTTTAGGTTTAGGAAATAGTGTTTTAACAATTGATCAAGAAGAAAAAATAAAAGTTTTGGTGGAAAAATATAATACTGTGTTTAGCGAAGTTCCAGGAAACTCTAATAAATATGTACATGAACTAAAAATCACTGATAATAAAACTTATGTTAATAGAAATTACCCCATTCCAATAAATTATAGGAAACAAGTACAGGAGGAAATAGATAAAATGCTAAAGTATAAAGTTATAGAGAGATCCCGAACACCGTATATTAATCCGATGGTGGTAGTGTTAAAGCCGAATAAAACCGTTAGGCTATGTATGGATGCTAGAAGACTGAATCAGATAATACAGCCGGATTATGAAAGTGCGCCGCCTATAGAAGAAATTCTAAGGAAGGGTCGTAACAAGAAATTCATAACCAAGTTTGATCTAACCTCTAGTTTCTGGCAAGTCCCACTATCGGAGGAGTCTAAAAAATACACGGGATTTTTATATAATAATAAAGTGTATAACTATACAGTGATACCGTTTGGACTTCAAAATTCTTTGGCAGCACTGATAAGGACAATAGACCTAACATTAGGTACTGAAGTCGACGACTACACGTTAGGCTATGTCGATGACTTGTTATGCATGTCTGAGACTTTTGAAGAACACCTGGAGCATTTAAAAACGATTTTTGAAAAATTTAAAGAAGGAAATCTAACGATAAATCCCACCAAAACTTATTTTTGTCAAAAGGAGGTAAAATTTTTAGGATATGTAATTTCGCAACAAGGCATAAGTACGGATCCGGAAAAATTGCAAGCTATCAGTGATTTTCCGAGACCGACTAATAAGAAAAAACTGCAATCGTTCTTAGGGTTTGTGAATTACTATTCTAGGTTTACTTCAAGATATTCCCATGAAATTAAACCATTGTTAAAATTATTAAGAAAAAATGAACCATTTAAGTGGGACCATGTAATGCAAAACGCTTTTGAGAAAACTAAATCATTATTTAAGAAATCTGTAACAATCATGCATCCTGTGGAAGGCAAGGAAACATTTTTGCAAACCGACGCGAGTGATGGTGCAATTGCTAGCCAGTTGTACCAGAAAAATGAGTTGGGCGAGTTACAAGTTATAGGATTTGTGAGCAGAACTTTAAAGAAAGCGGAGTTAGCTTATACCATCTATGAGAAGGAGTTGTTAGCCATAGTTCATGGTCTGGAGAAGTTTAGGCCATTGATTGTAGGGGCACCACTGACGGTGATAACTGA
Organism: Aphrophora alni; assembly: GCA_963513935.1. Taxonomy (NCBI): domain Eukaryota; kingdom Metazoa; phylum Arthropoda; class Insecta; order Hemiptera; family Aphrophoridae; genus Aphrophora; species Aphrophora alni. The sequence goes on from OY740768.1 coordinate 92,245,324, forward strand.
TAACAAAGCTTTAAAGTTCCTAAGAAGCTGCAAATTAACTACAGCTCGTCTAACTCGATGGATACTGGCAATCCAAGAGTATGATGCCAAAATTGAACACTGTGCAGGAAAAATAAACGTTCCTTGTGACATCATAAGCAGGATGTATGATGGTCAAAACGAAAATTGTCCAAGTGGAAATAGAATTAGGATAAAATTAAGTCAATCAAAATTAGTCACAACAAGAAAATTTCAGGAAATAATGCAAAATTTTAGAAATAATCAATTACAGGAATTAACAGTGAAAGGAATAAACTTGCAGGAGAGAGATAATTTTAGAATAATTAATGATATTGTATATCAGGAGATTAATAATAAATGGAAAATAATTATCCCCGAAATAAACAAAAATGATTTCATAAGCGAAGTTCACCGAATATATGGCCACTTAGGAAGGAACAAATTGTTAGCGATGATAAATAAATGTTTTTATATAAAAAATGCTGGGTATAGAATATTACAGGTAATCAAAAAATGTAGAATTTGCCAATATGCGAAAAAAACGAATAAATATTTGCAAGGAATGTCTAAGGCTATTGTTCCTAGGGACATCAACGAGATGATAGCCATAGACTACTTAGGGCCATTGCCAAAAGGACTTGGAAATATACAATATATTTTAGTTATAATAGATACCTTTTCAAAATTTATAAAACTATATCCAGTAAGAAATCCAACCACAAAAAACAGCATCAAACATATGACAGATTATATGAACAATTTTGGGAAACCTCAGAAAATTTTAACTGATTTTGGAGCAGCATTTACATCTAGAAATTGGAAGAAGTGGATTGCTGAACAAAAAGTAGAACATGTGTTGATCCCGGTAAGACATCCTCAGGTAAATTTGGCAGAAAGAGTCAACAAAGAAGTGGGGAGACTATTACGCACTTATTGTCACGATACTCAAACCACTTGGCGGAAGCAATTACCTTTTATAGAAGAGTTGATCAACAACACACCAAATGAAACTACCGGGTATGCACCAATACAAATACAGTTGAATAGGGATCCAAATTATGTATGGGAGTCATATTTCCCACGAGACAAAGAGCTACGACAGAGTGAAACTTGGGCAGAAAAGAAGCAGAAATGTCTTCAAAGGATGACGCAAATCGGCACCAGGCGAGCGGAGAGAATTAACCAAAGAATACGAGAAACAAAATTTCAGGTAGGAGATCGTGTTCTCGTATTGAATGCAAATAGAGCGAATTTGGATAAAAGCGAGACCGAAAAATTAATGCTCGTATATGGTGGGCCATATGTCGTGAGCAAAGTCATGGGGAGAAAAACATATGAAGTAATAAATATTGACACTCAAAAAGTTAAAGGTCGTTATGACATCAAAGACTTGAAGGAATTTCATGAATAAAATGTATAAGTTGTAATGTTTAAAAGTTGTAATATGTAAAGTGTAGAAGCGAGTGAGGTAAAAGGGAAATAACGGACTCTCAGCTGATTAAAAGAAGGTAGCCTAGGTCAGTGATTAACAGGAAAAGTCCCGAATAAATTCCTAATTATGTAAGGCCAAGGAGCATAGCGGTAACACGCATCTGCAAGCCGCACCTGAATAAACAAAGCATAGACGAGGAGGTGAAGGGGAGAACCGGACGTCAATCAACCAATATTGACAGACTGCTTGTCCAACAAATTAGCAGAGGGGATAGGAATGAATGAAAGAATAAATGTGTACTGTTTTGTTTTTATTAAAGGGAGATTTCCAATAGCATAAATAATTTTTTCTTTTTAACTGCAATTAGGATAATATTCGTTGTAGTTACCAAGTACTTTATATATATGTAGGCATAGTTTTAAAATCAACCAAAGCAGATAAATATAATCATATAAGACGAATTATTCCTTATATAAATGTAATATGTTTTGTGTGTGATAATGTGTTTATTTACAGCAAGGACGTTTAGATGAAACGGCTGTAATGGACTAAAAGAACGCTTAAGCAAATTTGTATGTATACCATAATAAATAAAATGTGTTTTGAATATATAAATATTATACTATCATGAATAAAATGTGTTTTGAATATATAAATATTATACTATAATGAATAAAATGTGTTTTGAGTATATCAATATATGGAATGATGGAGGAGATGTTTTTTAGATATAAATAAATGTGTTTATATAAGTTGTTAGGTTAATATGTCAAACTTTATGTTGATGATTAATAGAGATGATAAATAAATAGTTAATATGAAATGTGATATGTCGAAAAAGGGGTTTAATACTAAAATTTTAGTTTTTTAAAAAATGAAAAATAGGAATTTTTCATTTTAACCGAAAATTTTAGTTCAAAGGGGGGATTTTGCGACGGTTTGGAAAAAGCCAAACGTCTCAAGTCCATTTAAAACAAGTTAAATTGCCGCGCTAAACCTTGTAGAGTGGGGACGAGGTGGGGCGATGACGTCACGCCAGTTCGAGAGCAAACTTGCTTGTTCGGACGTGAAAAGTCAAACTGCCTTAGTTCCTATTTTATTAAGAAACTAAATTATTAATATAAATAAATATTCAGTAGAGTCAACCGACCAATAATATCAACAAATAAATTTAAAATCACATAAAACAAAAAAGTTATTCAAGTTTTTAGAAGGGCTCAAAAACCTAAAATTTGGAAAAAGAATAAATTCAAAATTCAAAAATCGTAGAGTCATAACCAAGTGGGGAAGTAACAATAATCACAAATAAAAAATATGAATTAATAATAATTAACAGGTGAGAATGGACTTAGAAAGTCATTCTTGGGGAGTTTTTTGGAATTTTTGAGTTGAAGGGGGGATCATTTAAAAAATAATAATAAGTACTATTGTAGAGACCACAATAGGGCACAATAATAGGTACTTAGAATCAAATTTGAAAATAAAATAAGGGAGATATAATAATTACAAAACGTAAAACTTCAAAGCCCAAAAGCGGGTAAAATAAACGTTAAAGGGGTAAAGTAACATGATAATTATATGTATTTAGTATGTAAAATGGTAAAACACCAAAGCAGAAGTAATAATATATAATGGGGGGGTTTTTATGAACATAAACTCATACGACACAAACTTAAGGACTTCAAAGGCGAATAACTCGACAACCAAACGAGTTATGGGAAAAGTACAAACATAGTTTTTCGTCGTAGTAGAAGAGGAACAAGATTTCGTCAAAAGAATTTTGAGAAAGGACTTATCTCAAAATTTGAAAAGGGGAAAAATCAAATTTCAGGAAAAGGGCGATAACTCGCGAACGAAGCGTAGTAGAGCGATGAATCAAGTTCCACAAGACCCACAAGATGGAAAGGAAGAAGAATCCGAAAGGAACTTTAAAATCGGTTCGAGCGTTCGAAAGTTATAGCGAGTTGAACGAAAAAACGTCAAAAGTAGAGATTTTCATGCAAAAACATGAAAAGTTGCGCGCGCATCTTCAAGCAGAGTCTAAAGTCAGAATCATCATGTTGCCAACATGGATCAAAGATAACGTTAAAGAAAAAATACTATAAATTATTAATTAAAAGGTGTTTTAATTATTAATTAAGGAAGAAAACTATTCATTAGTCAAAAAATAGGACTAATAAAACATATAGTGTAAATATTTCAGACCAAAAGGGCCTGAAAACACATAATATATGGAAAATACCTTTTTCCCAAAAAGGGAGGAAAATTGGCTCCAGAAAAGTGGATTAATTCCCACTGACAGGGAGACCGAGATTTAACCGTCGAAAGACGATTACTTTTGATTTGGAATCGACGCTTAAAGGACGTTTCTTCTGCAACCGACTCTGAGCTGAGAGGAAGATTCAACTGTCACTCTACTAATTGGACTTAGAATAATTTCAACTTTAATCGATCTTCAAGGCGACTTAGAAGAATTCGAGACCAGCATTCAACTACATAGCAGCTTACAGACTCTGGATAGAAAACATCACATCACTATCATCCTAATAATACAACAAATTCCAAATCCAACTAGAACTTCTATTAAAGTGTGAAGGTATCTTATACTTAAGGAATAATTCGCAAATATTAACTTCTTTTCAAATATAACGTCATTAGGGGAATTATTAAAAATTAAATTCATTTTTAAACCTCTGCTTTGGTGTTGAAAATTATTAATAATTTCAATACGACTTTTTCAGTACAGGAAAAACTGTTTGTGGTTCTGTCTGAAAAGTCAAGCGTTGTTATTTTGTTTAAGATATAGAAAATATTACATTAATTAATTTTGTCAAATAAATAAATAGTTGTGTTATTGTTCAATTAAATTGTTTGGTGTGATTAAAAAAGTTTTGAATATAAAATTTTTCTGTGCAAAAGAGAAGATAATATACAAATAATTCATTTCTAAATTTTGTTGTGTTTTTAATATATATCCATTCTGTGTATGCTATTAACCTTGTTTTAACATAAATTTTATATATGTGCTCTGGTAATATAATTTGAAAATTTTAAAAGTTATCATCAGAACTTAAGAGCCGATTTCTCCCAAAAGGCACGACCTTGGAGAGAGAGAGAGTTAATCTTAAAAGATCTAAATAATCGAGCATTGAGATAAAATTCAGGGAATTTTGCGTTAATTAAAATTTGGTAAGTTTATGAGGACAAGCTCATACTTATTAGAGCCAAGAGTTGCAAAATCTTTGATTTAAAAAAGTAAAAGTGAGCACCTTGGTCTTGCCCGCGCTTGCTCTGAAAAGAAAGGTGGTTCGCCCAGTCGGTGGTGATCGTACAGCGAGTTTAAGAGTTCGTGATAATAGTGTTCCAAAAAAGGGAACAAGAATCTTAAATTCGTGAAGTCAGAAAGACTCGAAGCGTGGCAAGTGGCGTTCCAACGTGGGGCAAGAAGAACCCTACTCGAACCCACTAACGGAGCGAGCTGCAGCGAGGCAAAACGTCACTTTATTTTTGAAACACAAATACACGACGCTGTTTCATCATTGTAAGCTGATAAATACGACTTGCCTAAAATAAAACCTAGTTTCATAATGTGATATTTTTATTCATATAATTCAATTAGTTCAGCTTTTTTATATTTTAGTTTATTGCGCAGATCACAATGCTTTATTTTTTTTCAGAGGTAAATAATATACTGCATATAACGCGAGATGCATAGCTGTATACAAAAAAGGAATAAAATCCTTTTAAAAGGTGTTTGCTACAATAAATGTTATTGCAATCACTCTCTGTGCTGTGTTATTACTTCGAAAAACACACTTGCAATGTCTCTAAAATAGTCAAAATCATATTACGCGCTATATGACTGATTTGTATGTGGTTTAAGTATCAGATAATAACGTTCTTCTTCATTTCTATTAGAAATTATTCATTTTGCAGTTTTCTATACACATTCCAAAATCATGTTCTTATACGGTTAAAAAATAACAAAGTGGCCACCGATTAATTTATGTACTAGCTAGATTAACGAACATTGAGGAGTAGGTATGACAAGGATAAATAAAGATCGGACTTCAAAGATTACACATCGTACTGCTACTATCAAATCTCTAGAGTTATAACAATTGAGTGTATCTGAACATTGTTTTTACACTTCTCACTTATCGTTTGACAAATTACACATTGGTGGTAATCTGCAGTTCTCTTCCAAATTAATGTTTTAACCATACCTAAGAACATTTGTTCTTATTAGCAACACTTTATTTAGAAACCAATGAATCACTTTATTATTTGCATACAAGACTTTAGGATTAATTTGTACATGTTAGATGTAATTTGTTAAAACGTATTGCAATATAACCCTGAAGTATTTTGATATTCAACTCCTAATTATTTTCGTTTATTTTATTTTTTTAATCATATGATTAAACGATTCAATATCAATTTTGTACTAATGATGTTTTATTACCTTGTATCTTCCATATAATAAGTACTATAATATTCACTTCATTAAATTTAATATAAAGTAATATTTCTGAAGTAAATACCAAGAATGGAGTAAATGACAAAATAATACGGAGAATGATTTGTTTTTCCCCAAGCAATAAAATATGTTGTTCTTATAAAAAATATAATTTACCAAATATAAAATAACCATTGTTCAGGTATATAACTGATCATATGAATTGAATATATATATATATATATATATATATATATATATATATATATATATATATAAATGGAATGGATAAATACTTATTACTTAGATATGACAATTCGATAACGTTCATCTAAAAAGTTTAATCTTTTGAAAATTAGTAGGAAAAAACTATCTTAAAACGATCATATATGTAATAAAATATAAATGAAAATATCAAGGTTTTTACTTACACCAATTGTTTTGGTCCTATTTGAGGTTTTTTTAAATTGAGCGTTTATAATACATTCAATTTAACAAAATGGTGTTTGTGTTTCTGCTTATATTCATTAATAAGATATAAAACAGTTTTATCATTTTTCTAACACTTTGTAAATACTATCTGTCTATATAATTAATTATCTAATTTTGTAACATCAAAAGTAAAATATTGAATCAAAATGTGATCTTCCATTCTATCAAATATTTCGATTTGATTTAATTTTTAAATGCTTTGTACGACACATATTTTTTTAAACAGTGATATAATTCAAAGTTTGCTATACAATTATAATTCATTTTATCATCAGTAGGAATACATAGTGCAAATTATTGTTTATAAATTTAGCGGGCGTATATATTAGGTTTTTTCCAATTAAAACGTTTGAAATGTAATGTCAAAAGGAAATATTATTATATAATGTCTTTTTTTACAAACTAGGTTGCATAAAAGTTTCTTGTTTTAGGTTTAAAACTCCCAAACAGATTTTAAATACTTTTATGTATTTAAGTGATTAACAGTGCATTGGAGCACTCTGTATAACATTCAATAAAAGAATGATTATAATATATTTACATTAAAACGGTAGAGCGATTTTCTTACAAATTCTTCCTTAATGTAAATCGTACGTGTTAGAAATATATATTTTTATTTCTTCCGTCAAAGTACAGTTCTATATTTTAAAATTATTCCTAAAGCAAGATTACCTCTTTCTAGAAATTTTGGATTTGTTGTAGATCGTTATTCTGTTAATATGTCAAAGGGATTTGAAAAAAAAAATCAGTGTAGCTTATAAGTAATCAAGTCTTTAATAACTATCAGCATAAATGTTGCAGTAATGTAATTTAAATAATTAGAGGACAGACGTTTTTAAAGATCATGTATTCATATTGTTTTATTGGAGTTCTTATAGGCCAAGACATACAATATTAATATTGATTTTGAGGAAAACTCCAAATCTGTGTACTTGCTTAAAAGCAGCTTCCCTCAATACTTAAATAAACGTATAAATGAAATCTAATTTTTTTAAATATTTAAATTACACCAGTTGTTACAAAAAAATGAAATCAAAGTTGGATCAAAATTGGTCCCACCATTGTGACAGTATTAGACTACAAGGCAGGGAGCGAAATATGGAGTAATATCATTTCAATATAGAAATTTCTTCTCAAACAAAATACTCCATGGTAAATTCAACTAAGATTGTTTTTCCAAAATTTCTATAAAATAAGACAGCTAAAGATACTCCGTTCAAAAAGTATCTTAACAAGAATCGTCTAAAAAAAAAACATTGTTTCCTAGTTTTCAGGAACACAAAGTTATTCTGTTAATCGTTTAATATATCTATAAAAATTTACAAGTTTGATAATATGTACAAACGAAAGACTATAAAAACGTGACATTCCCTTGACAATTTACAGTGTTTGAGTAACTTTTCCGGATCAATAAAAACCATGGAAATGTATCGAAAATGCTGTATTATTAAATAAATGTATATAGATACAATGTATTTCATTCTATGAATATACATTCAATGCAATATCAATAAATGTCATAATAAATTGAATCGATACTAATTTTATATTTTTAAATTAAAATCTTTTTTACTTTGATAGTGTTACAAACACAATATATATATATATATATATATATATATATATATATATATATATATATATATATATATATATATATAAACCAGAGCTTTCTATCTCAACCCAGTACAAAATGGCAGCTCATTGGTTGTCTATTGGGGTCATTTACCACCTGAATGTGGATGTTCATATTTTGCCTCAATGAAGTTTTACTTAATTTCAATGAGCTGCCATTTTGCACTGGGTTGAGGTAGAAAGCTCTGGTTTCCACTGTTCTTCTTCTTTAATCAAGGACTTTAAAATGAGGTGTCACTTAATGGGTCTTTACATTTAAAAATTTTGAGCTGCCCCCCAAAAATCCCTTTTTGGGGAAATGGGCAAAGTTGTAATAGTGACTAAAACGTTCACTTTTATTTCCTAGAAAGGTGTCCTGACTTTCATTTTTCTATCTTTATCCATTTAAAATTTAACATGGTGTATCCATACTTTTGACTCACACTGTATAACTAACAATTAATTATGAATGAATGTGAATTAGTGTAAAATATGAAGTGTATTTCGGTATGATGAAAATACACACAAGATTTTGAATTTCATGTAAAAAGTACAGTATGTAGAGATCAATATACCGCATTTTAATAAGATCCCAGAAATCCCAAAGATATATTTCTTTGTCTGGAGCTATCAGATCTAGAATGCCATCAATATTAACAAACTATATAATGGAAGATATCACAGACCGCGTGCTTCATAGTCCGCACATGTTAACCAGAAAGTTGTCATGGCCAACACGTGTTTACTTAAGCCTAGATTTACACACTTATAAAATAACAACTATGTATGAATTCAATATTGGCGACAATGCTAAGTAGTGAATTACGTTTGTGCGTTGTTCTTGAGAAATAAGATCTACCTTTGCCTAGGAAAGTCAATTCTCAAAAAATTCTTCTCTGGTGAAACGTTCAAGGAATTCCATGAGTAAACGATTTATGATGAAGAAACCGACAGTTTTCTTTGATATAATTAACTCTTAACAGTATTGTGAAAATATTGCATATTCCATCAAGACGCGAATAATACAAAATCATAGACCAATTACAGTAAGATGACTAATAAAACAACGAAAAGTCTATATATAAGGTTAGCTTGCGGATGAAATATTTTCAAATATCATTTGGCCTCCAAGATCTCCAGAATTTGCAACCTTCTGATTTTACTCTAGTTTGCAAGATTTCGAACTACTGACAATTCCTAATGCTTCTTTACTCAAAAAAACTAATAATATGAATATATAAACGAAAAAGTAAACTAGAAGAATACTGGAGTAGTAATATAATCCATTCGAAAAACACTTAGCTAATGAGAATTCTTTAGCTGTAGCACCGCCTTGAGTTAGATCGATCAGTGTTCATTACAATTTTAATTAACATGTGTTGTGACGCATAAAGACTTATATTGCAAAGCATCTAATAATACTATCATTTCCTTAATTATTTTACGTTTGAACATTTTCTCTGACATCATTTATTTTTATTTGAAAATCAACAAAATATTGCATAATTATGTAGTACACAGTGTCATCTTAAAATCATAATTATTTGGTTATTTTAAATATTGTTCATAAACACATAAGAGGTAATATGAATTAAATTGAAAACAAATTCATATCTTCAGCCTTGACTTCCGCCATTTTAAATTGGACCAAGGGAAGTTCCTTTTCATTATTCCACTTTTGTCTATTATTAACACGTTTAATATGATATATCACATGAATCATCATTCTAACCTTTTTTTTTTTTTCACGGGGAGGTCGTGTGGAAAGTATAATAAAAAATAGTGATAGTTGGGTTTTGGTAGTTACGTTCATGTATAATCCAAATAAAAGCGTCCCCTCCACATATAAGGACATGATATTTTATATCCAAATATTGAAACAAATAGAAGGGAGGTCGAACTATTTAGTGATATTGAATATGTAAATTTGTATATACCGTTACAAATCACTTCTATTATATATTATTTTGTTTATTTACAGTGTACCATTCGTTTGCTCATCATGTATCTTCTTATATAATACAGGTATTTGTAACCACTATATGATATATACAATGTAAATCATGTGAACTAATCACAGACCAGGTAGAATTCAACCACTTATAATAGAACATGTCCGAATCTATTGTTAGATAAACTCATTAGATGCATAAATGTTCTAATTGATGAATTCAACAAATACACATCAGCTATATTTCGACATCATCAAAAAGCTTTGATAGAGTATGACACCAGGGCTTCATGTATGAAATAACCCATTACTCACTTGTACATTTCTGTATAAAACTAATGTATTCATACATGGTATAAGGATGGATCCAAGATCGGGTAGAATGTTTTGCTATCCACACCTTGCATAATAGAGGCTGTAATTCCTCAAAGATTAATCCATTTGCTCGACATTTTATTCTGCATATTTTTACGATATGTCTTTTAACCACATGTTTGTTCCAACAACTCTTTAAATTAGACAAAATACTTTTAAGTAAAGTATTCCCTCTGATACTATAATCTAGCTGGCTGTAGAAAATTGTTTGTTTCCAAAGAATATATATTTAGAACTAAACGTTACTAACGGTGATGTAACTATATTAAGTTTTGAACTTAACACTTAAAATTGATTTTTCTTCAAAAAATTTAGTTTTGCAGTTCAGTCCAAACAGTTCAAAGCACTCTACCACGTACTTTTGTTTCTCCTTGCTCCCAGACCGTTTCTTTTTTCTTGAAATATTTACAAGCACCTGTAGTAATAAGCGGCTGTAATTTTACAATGCTTGTTACTATTGGAACGACATTAAAATATTCTAGGTACGACATTGGAACGACAATAAATAACACTCTTTCTGTACGAAAAATTTTACAAAAATACAATCGCTTCTTTAAAATTTGAAAGTTGGTTATATAATTTGTTTTCTGTTTAACGAATTTAAAGTAATGTTATTAAAACCGGGATTAACTCTTTTATTTGAACGAAAGCAGACAAAAATTTTCACTCTAAATATGATAATTTACTATTTTAAAATTCTGAATAAACGGGGTTTTTTTTCGTATCAAGCTAAATGATAGGCTGATATCAATATTTCGACGAATGTTATGGTTTTTGATTGGAGGGTGGTGGGATGTTACACATTTCTAAAATTTGTCCACTTGTGAAAAGTTATCTTTTGTAAACTTTATTGATTTTTTTTTATTGAACGTGAAAAATATTTAAATGGCACTCTGCATAACTAGGTAAACGTTTTATACTCTACAATAACTGGGGCGAAGCTATTACATTGCAGTACGTGACGAGAGTGTGTCATGTAAAGCGAATAAATTGCGTTGAAGGTTTAAGGACATGCATTAAGGACGAACATGTTTAAGGACTAAAGACATATATTCGAGATATATTTAACTTCCTTGCAGTTCTCATATATTTTATTGTACGTTCACAATATCTCTCATAGTGAGTATAATTTTCTGTTTTCTGAAATAAATAATCAAATTTTCATGAAACAAGATAATAAAGTAATAGTTATACCAATTACAATTAAAAAGTACCTGTATATAAAACTGCACTAAATCAGTTAAAAACTCTGTACGATTCGAAACAGATATCTTTTGGCGACAAATTTCACCATTTGTTCTTTATCTTTCTACTGGTTTAAAACTTTGTTTTTTTAGTTTTGTTTTAACAAAGGACATTTAATTCGTCTTAGAAGTTACTTAAAGTATATGCTTTAATAATTTAAATACAATATTAAAACCAACCTTAACGTCTTTTATCGTTTCGGGTATTCTGAGAAATATGTTGACGTAATTATTGTTTATAAATAAAATTATGTTGTTTCAAAGATGTATAAGTGTTCTTGAGCAAACTGCATGTACTCTGTATGTAGAAAAAACAAACTTTTTAATTATATTTTATGAATTGTGTTATGTAGTTTATAAAATTAATAAAAATTGTAGAATTTTAAATTAAAACAATAAAGATTTTAGTGGATAACTCTGTACAGTTTTTTTTTTTTTTTTTTTTTTTTTTTTTTTTTTTAACAACATCTGCATTATGGACTCGGTTGTTAGGTCTCCTACCTTGTTCTTGATATCTTTCCTCTGTTGAGAAAAAACCCTCACAATCAAAAAGCGTATTTTCACGTCATCTCTGGCGTCTCTACACCTTATGCAGTTAGCTGATGTAACCTTCCCCATATTTTTCAGAGGATAACTCTGTACAGTATATATTAGGTGAACACATTATTTATTGTTTAGTAGCTAGTACCTTTATACAACGAGTTCAAATTATAATTCTGCATTTGCAGTATAGAACGTAAACAAATTTTAGGTTATGAATTCCACTTTTGGCGATATATACTCAGATTGTTTAACGCAACAGCCTAAATAATTAAATGTAATAAAAAACTCTAACTAATTGAATGTATAGCATTTAATTACTCATCACGTGATTTTTATTTAAAAAAAAACACCCGAGGCAATAATGTGGAAGATAAAATCCATAATGAAAACTATAAATAGTATTGCTTAAATGGGAAAGTATCTTTGATCATCGAGTAATATTGTAAATTGTCATCTACTAAAAGAATTTGTAACAATGTTCAAACACCAATTAATAAATTTTAAACATTTAATTTCAATATGTAATAATTAATTGTTTGATACTTATTAAGTATGCTATTACAATGAACCTCACGGAAAAACGTCAAACAGAAGTGTGACTCTACCAAAGTTCCTATGTTCAGTTTTTTTTTTTTTTTTTGAATTATTGTATCGTTATAACAGTATCAAAAATACAGTGTATTTAGCAGAAAGTTAGAAAAATCAGATATCTAAATACTACTAAAAGTATGCAATTTTTAAATAGAATCTCTTCAATTTGTCTTTCGTTTAAAAAGATCCAAATAATAAATAAACGAAATATTATTTATCGTTTTTCGTCCCTTTCTCTACTTAATATTATATGCTAAATATATTTAAAAATTAGGATAATTGTTACAAAAATCCAGTCTTAACTTCATTTAATTTTAAAAATGTGTTATTTTTTAGTTAAGTTTTTTGTTTATTGCACAACGTTTAAAGTCTATTGTGCTTAAAATTGTTTTGAACTTGTCGCCTAATATTGTTACATTGTTGAAAGTTTCAGTTTGAAGACCACTCTCCATCTAATTTTAACAAAATAATACTTTGTTTTCACAACTAGGTGGAAAACAATACTATTAAACAAATTCCACTGAATATGATGAATTTAAAAACATCTTTTGTTTTTAATATTATTTCTAAACAAACATTCTTATATAAAATTAGGTCTTCTTAATATACAAACATATTGAATTTAAAAGTAATCAAAAGTTTTAGAATGAAACTATAACAACAAAGAAAGAAGAACGTGAAATCACTTAATGACAAGAATATTGAACATTATATAGTAAAATATGTGGTGAATAAAATTAAGGCAGAATTTTTTATATACAAAATTTAACACAAAAATCAAAGAGAAAATTAGTTCCAAAATTAATTACTTGCAGGACTAAATATAATAACTAACTAATATTCATATTGATTGTGACTACAGTCGGTACTGGGTGAAATTCCATAATAAGGCAAAACAAAAATGATTTGCACTTATAATTTCACAAAAAAAAATAAATTGCTACAGCTGTTTCGCCGTTAGGCATCGTCTGACAACTTATTAGAAGCTGTAGCAATTTATTGTTTTTTGTGAAATTATAAGTGCTTATCATTTTTGTTTTGCCTCACTAATATTCATTTAAAAAATCCCTTATTTACTACATAATAATTTAAATCCAAACTAATTATTAAACAACTATTAATTTTACTTTTATACTACACATATTGTATTTTCAATTGTATTATTGAACCTAAATGTAGGGGAAGCGGAAGAAGAGCACTCCCAATTTGTCCTTCATTATCTTCGTTATCATTAGTTGCCTTTACGCACAGCAATCTTTGGAAATCATTTAATATAAATATATAATAAAATGTTTATTACAATTGCTATAGTCTAAAGAAATAGTTACAAATAAAGTAACATAATTTATTTGAATGATTAAAAGTAAAATAGTTAATTTAAACAGTTAAAAATAAATTAAGGTAAATAAAATAGAGTGACAAATTTCCTTAATATAAATTTATAAAAATTTATATCACAAATAATAATAAATTTTATCTATTTCAAATTATCGTACAAATATCAAAACATGTTTTAAATATCATTGTGACTTCCTACAATGTTATGGCATGTTAGAGTTAACAGGAAGGGGATCGGGGTAGAAAATTACAGTTTGATTTGGAATCATAACCACTTGAATGATTGCATTTCACCCTATAAAAAGATATACATATGTTCTGAGGTGCTTCAAACCAACAGAAATAAATTATTGTTAGACACACTTTCTTAAATATAAGGAAAAATAAAAACTGTTAATATCTGTTAGACATCATCGCTGACGAGTCCCTAAATCTTGGCTCAAATCACCAAGGTTATGTTAACAATTTCCAATTTTGTATGTCTTGTAAATCGTGTTAAAAAATTCAAAATTGTATGCCAATTCAGAAAATGTATAGAACTATATAACTTTGAATACAATAAATAACTGTAAAACACGTTTTAAATTATTATTGCAGAGTGATCAGATCACAGTTTCCACAATTGATAAGCCTGCACCTACGCAGCCGTCTTTGGTGATTAAAAACTGTAATTTTTAAATCATAGTGTGAATATAGAAACGTTGAAGCATATAAAAAGCTAGAGGATTTTATACACAAAAGCATTCATTACTTGTATCAATCATAAAAGTAATAACAACTATAAATATAAGGACTTGTCAGACTCAGCTCTTCTCTAAAGGTGTCAACACGGCAATACACTCCACCCCAATGAGAGCATAAAAATAGGCAACCTTAAACTACTTTTAAACACAATCATTATTCAACATCCAATCTACAATAATTCTATGTTATTCTATTTAAGAACTAATTTGAATATATTACTAAATAATAATCCAAATGGTATTATTTATACAATTCCCTCTTCTGGACATGTGCATACTTTTACTCTCGTCCCCTCAATTTGAAATCTCTCTCACAGTTTACTGACAAATTGTAACGAATCTCAATATTATACCTAATTTATTAATGAAATGTGGTACGGTGTTATGTTCAAGAGAGACTTGAAATATAATGACGTGTATTTTTAACAAGTAATTCAAAACATTTCACCACACTCTTGGTCTGATATTCTAGTCGTTAATTTAATAATCTTACGACATTCAGCTTAGTAAATTTTCAGTCAATAATCAGGATAAAAGAGACTTATTTGATAATAGTGGTGTCTACAAAATTAATTGTCATGACTGTAATTGTGAATATAATGGTCAAACTGGGAGATCTATCAAAACTAGATTAAAAGAACATGTATATTGTTGGAAGTATGGTAAAACAGATTCCAATTTGCTAATCATTTACTAGATTCAGGCCACACATTTGATCCCATTGACAATGTTAAAGTTTTACACAAAGAAGAGAAAACTAGGAAATTAAATTGTTTGGAAATTTTAGATATTAACAGATCTGTTTTGAAATGCCATGCTTCTAACCCAAAGGAACAAGTAAGTAACCCATCCCCTTTGTTAAAACCTATTGTTTAAAAACCTTCTGTTATCCATGTCCCTTTCAGGTAATACCAGGTCATTGCCCTACCTCTGCTTTCATCCCCACCTTCATTCCTAGATGTTGGATTTAAGTTGACCTGTATTTTAGTTTTTAGTTCTTAGTTGTCTGACGATGCGTAACGGCGAAACAGCTGTAGCAATAAATTGTTGTTGTTTGTGAAATTATAAGTGCCTTATCATTTTTGTTTTGCCTTATTATGGAATTTCACCGAGTACCGACTGTAATCACACTTAATATAGCATTTTAAATTTGTAATCTCTTCATATATTATGTACTTTTATTCTTTTGAGCATCCTTAAAACGTGTTCTAAGTAGATTAATGTTTTGATCATTCTAAATTTTAAAAAAATTATAAAAAAAAGTTAAATGAACATTTCTGCTGACGAGACAAGGTAAATAATTTTATAATTTATTGAAGATTAAAATAAAATTGTATCAAATTACAGTTAATTTCAAAATATAGGGGAAGTAAAATCCACATCTTTTCATTATTGTTTAAAATAAAACACTAGTAATAGATAAATTTCAAGAGATTAAGAAATTCTCAGGGGAGGATTGGGGAAGTGTTGTGCATTTACCTTAAAGGAAGGTAAAGGAGAAACAATTTCACCGTTAAACACGGATTAGAAAGGCGTTATATGTCTATTGTCCAAAGCCACACCATTTATTGCGACGTGAGGTGTTTAAACTCCGTAACGTACGGTATCGTTATTCTGGGATTATTAAATAGGTGTCAAGTATTTATTTAAAGCCTATCAATTAATATCTGCACGTCTTAATCTTTTTAAAGGTAAATATGATTATTCCGAAAACGTTTTTACAAGCTTCTGTAATTAGGAGGTTTAAAAGAAACTAATCAAGTGAATACAATATCAAGCATAATAAATATAGTGTATACCATCACGAATTAAACGGATTTAAAAATTGAATGCGTCTATTACTGGTGTTGCTGTTTTTAACTTGAAATACAGGGGATGACATTCCAATGAGGTAGAGTGGAAATATTTCAAAGTAATCTACCAGGATCTATACCTTATATCATCTTATATTATCTATACCAATCTCTTTCATATTTCCTATACCGTATATCGTGCCCACCACTTGATCTCTTTTAACAACATTGCGATTAAAGTATTCAAAGACTAGGTAATTTTTTTTTATTTTGATTTTTAAGTGTCATTTCTCTTATTCCTTATAAGGGTGATGATAATCGCCAAGTTATTTCTTTTGTTACAAGTCTGGAAAATTACATTTTGTCTCCATACACTCCAGCTCGTTTATTTTTCTTAACTAATATTTAGGTAATTTATTTACACCTTATAAATCCTCTAGCCGTATAACTTAATCTATTGCTGGGTAATTTCCAATAATAAGTCACCACTATTTCATGTGAAGCTTTAATAGTGATACTCCATTTTTTTTTGCCCTGAAACTTTAAGAATAAACAAGATTATCAATAATACCCATTTTACAATAGGACATAAATATGTCATTTCCCTCATTGTTTTGCTCCTTTGCTGTACGATCAATATCGTATAGATAGTTTTTAATAAACTATAGAAGATTTGATGGTTTCAATCACAATGGAGATAATACATGTAGCAGTCTCTGTTTGAGAATACATAAACCTGATAGGTAAAATATAGAACAAGGATTGGAGTTCTTAGATATTTATTAAAAGATATCGGCAATTTTAGATACGACCAATGATCAACATTTGTCTCAAATAAGTTAACAACTTTATTTAAATTTTATTGCATAGTATATTATTTATTTATTTCCTTGCTAAGATCGTTTACCAATATTTAAAATCGGAATTGAAGTTTTTATTTTATCATTTATGAAACATTTTGGAATATATTATGTATATGATGAGTCGGACCACTAGATTACAGGAATTGAGGCATTTCTTTATTTCAGATGATCTCCCTTAATTTTTGGGTAATTAACGTGTCATTTTGAAGCAAACAGGATATTAAACTGTTCCCCCGAGAGTCATTTAATTAGTTTAATACTATCCATATTTTTTACCACTTATCATCCACAAAAGTATGGAGAGATACACATATTTAGAAGGACTCTTAGACTCTATGAAAATATAGGTATAACGTAGGTTTCGTTAATAACATGAAAGAGTCTCAGTTAAAAAAGTACGGAAAACAAATAAACTATAAATTAGGACAGTTATTGAATTTATAATAGTCTAGTTTATTATTATCATGTTGGTTGTGGAGATTGATTGTTTATGAAGAATTTGAGATATTCCAGTATGACCGCACAAAAATCAATGTTGGATGTGTTCGATGAATGACAGTGAGACAATGATAGGTAAACTTTTTATATTGCCATTAATAAAAAAAAATATCGAATTTGTGGTTGATGAATGTGAAAATTTAAAATATTTTCATAATAAAATCTAATAATTTAGAGATCGTAAATGGTAATCCTTTTCGTGACACAATTGCTATGCTTAATTATGAATATTAATTTAATACTGGTTAAAAAAAACGGTGCCCTGTACTATTTTTGTTGATTTGTTAGTGTTTTGGTTAGGTTAGGTTGTTGTAAGTGTTTTGTTGTGTTTAATTAACATGAAAGATTCCCAATGCGTCTGTAATTTTCTTAAAGCTAATAATACTGATAATTAATATTGCGAGTACATATATACTAAATAAATAACATATAATATAACAAAATATTATTATATACCTATATACATTTTATTGAAGAATTAAAAGTAAGGTTATTTATAACGAAATATATTTTACCGCTTTTAATCAGAACTTCATTTTACGTCAGGCAATCTATTTTACAGCAAAGACAGTTGTTATCGCTGATGCAGCTCAATAAATCCTCATTTGATAACTTATTATAGATGTCTTATAAACCTAAAAACATCTCAAATAACCTTTTATCATAAGGGCATTTATTTAGTCACAAATAGCATTGTTTAAGATTTAGGAATGTAATTAATTGTTTAACTCTATTAAAAAAAAACTGTAGAAAAACATTTCGCAAACTTTATGACACCTCTATCTATTAAAAACCAAATATTAATAACTTAACATAATTCGCTAACCTCCAGAAAATCTAATATTGAGAGAAAGATAAGATATAAAACAATTTAATTTCGTATTTTGATTCTTCCTGGCTCCATCCTCCACCATCAACAATAAATATTTTAAAGATTTTTATATATTTATTTAAACGGAGCATAAGGTTGTTTCACTTGCGTTATGAACTCTACGTATAGACTATTTGTATTTTTAGAACGATTACGAGCAATACGTTGTGTTTTTATTATGACATTTAAAGGCTTTATTTCATAAAATGTTATGAGATTACTTTGATCTTGTTTAGTTCAATGAAATTTACATACGTAGGAATATCATAGCTACCCTCAAACTTCAAGTTAGATAAGGGCAAAAAGTGAAAAGATATTGTCAAAGTGTGTCCATCTATTTTGATAAATATCTGAATATAATTTTGGTATAAGGTAAAATAAAGACGATGACGGAGGGACAACATTATATAAATAGTCAATTTACTTCTCAGAACATCAAAAATGTTGGTAATTGAGTTGTGAAGATGGCAAAACTGATCTATAATACGTTATTTTCATAGTGAAAAATGTAGATTGAAACTAAACTCTTAAGAGTATATTTAGCCAAATAAATGTCAATATACTCCTAGGGGATACACAAAGTAAAATATTTGTAAAAATAATTAATAATTCACAAGTGCATTCTCGGATATTGATTATAAAATATTATGGGTGATATCATTTTACTTAGAGATTGAAATCAAACATCACATTGTATTATTTGCGTTCGCTACAGTATGCTCAAAAGGTATCTCTATACTTGTTTTTTTTTTAAATGTATATCCGTTTTGGTCATATCGTTTAAACATCTTGCTCATTTATTGTATAAATCAACATTTGGGAATACAAAAAAAAAAATTCTATTTATTTATAATCATTTCTTTTGAAAGTATTTTCATAACATTTGAAACAATCATAACTCCTAAATAAAACATATTATTCCTCATCTTGCTAAAACAACCGGTTTGGGCTGATCTTAAAAAAAAAATTAATCTTTCTACATATTTCAAAATAAGCTTAATCTATTATAATTAATTATTAGTGATATGTGTACGTTCATGACACAAACCAATATTCTATATACTATATTCTAAAAAGGGGAAAACACACAATTAAAATTATTTTATTTTGTGGTTACAAATAATATAAACAAAATTTAACTTGGCAAACATTATGAATCTAACATTGAAGTGGATAATGTTTAAGCGGAAATTATATGATACAAATTTTATACACGTAAAAAAATTATTATTGATTTTTAAATATAAATAATATAAGTTTTAAAATGTATTTATTAAAACATAATTTAAAATAACTTAATTGCATCATAATTTATATTGCATGTAGTAATGTAATTACTTCAATCAATATCCTCTTATGAAGAGCAAATAAACCTTTCACTATATTTACACTGTTAAAAATTTAATTAAAACAGAATTTATTGGTTGCTTGTTGAATACAACTCCACAACTCTATGTTCAACCCTATGCGTTCATAACAACAAAACTCATTCAAAATAAAAATAAAAGGTGTAAAACAACATCCATTGTCTTTTAATCGTCCAATACCTATCATCACTCTTACGAGGTTACCCCTGTTCAGCCTAACTAGTTAGATCCAGCCACTTCATCAGCATTTTACCATGCTCTAACCAAACCGTCTAATTCACAAGTCTCTAATATAATTAGTATCAAACGTTTTCTTCTATCAGTCAAGTGATCCTGTCCCAGCCGAAATCTATTTTTCTTGATACATGAGCCGACATAAGAACCAAATCATTTACTTTCTTTCCGCTAATATATTCGCAAAATCCCATTCACAAGATCCCATTCGCACACATTGACAAACAATGTTCCAAACCAAGCAGACATTAAAACTTTAAAGACAGTGTGGTTATCAAACAAACCACTATCACACTAATTCTACTTAACATGAATTAACTTAACCGTACATCGCGCTATAAATTGCATAAGCCTCCGATTAGAAGTTTGTAGTTTTTCCCTTAAATGTAATGAGAAATCTAGCTATATAATTTGTAAAGACAAGCCTTCCTTCTTTGCCTACAAGTATGAAATAATCAATGGAAATAAGTTTTCTGGACATTCGTTTAAGTTTAGCCTTATAACATCTCTTCCATTAATTAATCATTTCTGACAGCTAGTCATATTAACACTTAAAGGATATTAGCATTCGAAAATGTCGCTAATCTAATTGGAAAAAAAAACAAAAAAACTACCAACAAAATATTATCTACAACCTTCTTCAGGAAGTTATCATTTAGCCGAGAAATATAAATTTTCCTTTTTGAATATTTGTGTCATTACTTTTATTATGTAAAAACATAATTAGTTTATCATTTCATAATCTTTCTTTTTTACACAACTTTATATTTTGTTGGTTTTTATAAATAAATCATGTGTTCAAGTAGGCAAAATCATAAGATAAGTGAGATGCATTCTGGGACGAAGTTGGAACTTTAAGAATTAAATGTAGCTAAGCAGTAATTTGTGTAACTAGTTTTCTTGGAATGGGTTGTAGCGTCAAGTCAGGCCAGGGAAGCAAGTGGAAAGGAGGACGACGCCTATTACACCAAACACACTCCTAGTCAGAGGGTAATTGTAGGTGCTACTAGTTAAGAAACATCGATACAAGTTAATAGTATAGTTCAGTGAGCAGTAAGTCTCACACTTTGGTTGGTTTAAGTCATTGAATAGATCAGTCTAATAAACACAACATTGATACTGAATGATAAGCCACGTTATCTATAGTAGTTGACCAAAACTCGAAATAAATATCACTATAGATATCTTAATTACTTCAGTTACTCTAATACTAGTTAATATTGCACTTGAACAAAACACTCAAAGGCAATATATATAACTTAACTTAAAGTCAATATGGGTGTCTTTTTCGTCATGTTGTGATTGTAATTTATCAATCATTGGGACAATAGGTGTTTATATTATTAATACTGTATATGCAACCCTGGAATGATGTCTATCTTAGCTCAGTAATGGAACTTTATCCCCGCCAGTGAACTTCATTGGCTAAAAGCCCAATTCGTTAGTAGTGAAAGTCTTCTGTTTCAATATTCCTGTAAAACATTGATTACAGGGATTTGCAAATATTGTAATAATTTACTCGATATTTGTATAACCCTTTGAAACTTGACGAGGTTTTATTCTACAAAAATAAAGGATAATTATTTGTAAAAGTTGAAATTATTATTATTTTCTCTGTTAAATAAATTATTGTAGGACTTATTATTTTTTTTCTAATAAATGATCCAATTCCTTCTGTCGTATTTTACGACTGCATCTCTAACTCTCTATATGTACGAGTATGCTTGTCTAATCTGTTTTTTTTAATTCGATGATCGTACAATATTCCTAATTACGACACCTCTATCATTGCCGTAGACCTGGGTATTAAATTGGTTTGAGTCATCGCCATTTCAAATTGTAATATGAAACAAATGTTTTTCTGTCATGTTGCATGGAAACTAATTTATAAATTTTATTCGAATATAGACACGTTTTCCCATTACTCCATAATAAACACATAAACATACAGAGAATCCTGAGTCCTACCTATACTCAGTAAATGATAAATGTCTGGCCATTATCAACAGCTTAACTCTAAATTACTCAATCAATTGAGTCTATCCGGCTATCAGTGCTTTCATTATATATATATATATATATATATATATATATATATATATATATATATATATATATATATATATATATATATATATATATATATAATGGATATACTGCAGTTGTAGTCTCATCATATGCTTTTACAACATAGCTGATTATAGTCACAGCCATAGTTATTACTTCAACGAAATCATGGGAAGTCAATTAATAGGAAATGTATTTATTATTGCTTAGAGTATGTTATAATTTATATATACAATTGCTATTATAAATAATGGTATCAAAGGTATGGTTAACACTGTAATTAGTGCACAATTTATAAAACACTTTAACCAAATTTTTAAATTTATATGTTGCGTATTGTCATAGAATTCAATTTTTTATAATAGTGTAGAAAAGTTAGAAGAAGCAAGCAAGCAAGTCATTCCCCCCTACACACCTACTAGCAAGAGCTATAAATAATAGTTTTAGTGAAACAAGTTGCAAAACATAAAGGTTTAGTCAACAAATGTACGAGAAAAATCATTTCCCATTGAGACAATAAAGTTTCGTTAGTAAATTCGAAAAAAACATTTCAAATTCTAAAAACGAATTTTTTGTTTCACCCAATTTTAATTATAAGACGTTTAAAAGCAAAACTCAATTTCACCTTAACTCAAAATGTATCGGATGGTGTGTTCACTTAATGCAATATATTTATCGTTACAGTTTTCACTTTATTTCTGCAATGATAATAAGGACAGAGGAACCGATTACTATATTATAATTGTAACGCCACCAACTGAGAAATAAACATATCGCTATGGAGTTATATGTGTCGTTAATAATAAGACACATCTTAACGAATAACAGTTCTGATAATTGTAATTAAGTAAAACAATAATTTCGTAATATTTTTATTACTTCATAGTTTATGCAGATATTTACTATATATTTCAAGTAAAAATAATACGCAACCTTATCTAAAATATGGATTAACTCTCCAAATATAGTGATAATATATACAACATGGAAATATATGACATAAGACAAACAAGTTCCTTATTTCACCAATTTTAGAAATATAAATCTGTAATTTAAAATGAGGAACTAAAAGCTAACTAACGCAGCCATAGTTGTTAAAATAAATTAAGTTAAGAATTTATTATTAGATAATGAGACTTGATCCTAACTCTAGATACGACGTGTAGACTACTGTTTTTTTACAACAATTTATGAAAATGTCTGAATACAGTAAAGTCTCAAAGTTTTTTTTTTTAATTTGTAAACCAAATTGAAAAGTGAATCAATGATGTTGATATAAATTATAGTGAGAATGAAAATAAATTACTTTATGAGGACTACTTTTAAAACTTAATGTCTTTATATATATATATATATATATATATATATATATATATATATATATATATATATATATATATATTCCTCTAATTAATAAATAAAGGATTAAATTGTAATATCTAAGACCTCAAAAAGTAATAAATTAACTTCATTGCAATAAAGTAATACGTTTTATGTTCCATTTTGAAAACACGTCTTTTAATTGCCCATTAGGATCCGAGATTACACGCTACATATTACAATAGGCGTAGAGATATCTTGTTAATGGGATAAGAACCTCCCTACACCATAGAGGTTGAAATAAGGAAATCTTACTTTTTGTGGGTAGCTTGAATAGTCTTTTTCTTTTAGAACGACTCAGTTGATTATAATGTAAACCAAAAATGGATGTTTTTTTGTTTAAGATAGATTTATTGTATTTGCGTACTTCATTATTTTAAAAGCAAATCATGGAAACTATATGAATCCTAAAGAACACGATGTCATGTTCAGACTATTGCAACATTAAATATGATCGCTATTTTCTGAGAATTATCTTTGGATCTAATTTGTAGTATTATTATAAACATATTTATTGGGATAGCCTATTACTATTTTTGTTCATATGAATCAATTAATAAGAGCCTGAACGACTATAGAAATATTTTTGTAGATATACCAACTACTATAACATCAAGAGTAAGAAGGCGTGAAAATCTATTTGTTTTTTAATGGTTTAGATTAAGTTAGTGCGTCGTGAAAAGTCTTGCAATTGTTTTAAAAGCGTAAAGCTGTTTACTTTGCAATCGTATATTGAAATCTGTTGATGGAAAGGATGTTACTCTGATTCAATAGTTTTCATGGTTTTTTGCACAAATATCTTGTAAAACGTTTAACATTAGACATGTACGTAATGACGGCCATTAGATATACATCTATTAATTAAAAGCTGTCAAGAGTATAATACTGTCTTGTTTCACCTACAATAATAGATTCTCCAAATCGGATGATGTTGCAACATTTTCTGACTTTAAATTCAATTAGAATAGTTTCGATTTTAAAATAATATACTATAATGCTATATAACAGCCACTATCCTAACATAAAATGATAGTTCAAAAAAGTGATATAATGTGAAAAAATGATCTGTGAATAACAATATATGCACACGATATTGCTTCTTAAATTTATACATGAGAATCATGGCAAATTAATATTGTAATATGAACTCGAACAAACGAACACATCTTATATTCCAATAAGAAGGAGAGAGAGGACGATTTCATACTAATTACTAATTTTGTTTACAATACTATACTTCTGGAATTCCTTTTTAAACAAGGGGGAATTTAAAGTTCTTTTAAATCGTGCACATTATCATGTGAAAATATTGTAACGTTTGCAGTCACATAACAACTTTCTTAGCTGTTACGCTTATACAGATACAACTTTCTCTGCGCTGTCTGTTCCCTCTTACGTAGTTGCCCTTTTCTCCGCTGAGCGGCGACTCCATACAGTATCTAAATTTTAGAGTCCAAGAGCTTTTATCTGATAAATGAACAGCTGACATATACCGTTAGTCTTCCTTGCTCTGTAACAAGGTCCGCCATTATTACACTGCCTTGCGATGACTTCATTAGACTGCTTTGTGTGATCACCAAAGAATTAATAATTATGTCGTGACCTTTCTAATTATTTTAGTCGCGAGTTACAACTGTGCGTGGCTAATTAACATGGCTTATTATAAGCGTTTTCTTCTAAATACCAGGTATGTGAATAAGAATTACCAAGGTTAAAATGTTTAGTTTTTCATATGGTTAGGACATGTGCTTTTGTAAGTTTTATGAAGTTAGAGTTGCATTTTATTTTGTAAATGATATTTCAAACTCATAGGGTTTAATTCAAAATCTATATATTTCATTTTTCTACAGCCTAAATTTTTAACTTTACAGCCTAAAATATTAAATCTTAAGCATTTACCACACCTAGCCCATTTTATCAAGGCCTAGCCTAAACAGCTATTTTTTGTACAAATTTAAAGCAGTGCAACCTAGAATATTTATGACTTTTAAAAAGAACTATATCCAAAATTTATATCTCTGATATATTTTGTGTTACAAGTTAAGAACATTTTTAATTTTAACATGTGCTCTGCTGACATGTAGAAACATTTAAAAGTAACATGACAAGTCAAACTTGGTTAAGTCCTGTAGTAACAATTACCATCTTTGTTTAAATGCCTACTTGTCATCTTGTATTAAAATATTATAAAGGCAAACTCTTAAAACTAACTGCTTTACAATGCTTGTCTTAAAGCCTACTTGCATTCTAAAAAAGAATTGTTATTTTGTTAATGAAGTTTTGACTGGTGCAAGAATTATAGTTAAGTCCAAGTACTACACTCATGTTCTGCTGTTAAAGGCAAGCATCATCATGCAACTTTATTAGATACTTTCTGCAATAGTGCTTTTATTTATGTGGCTATGAACAAAAATTTATAAACTTCAAAAACCTGCAGTGGACTTTATAAGGAACTTTAAATAGGCTGTGTTCTTGTATTTTTGTGATGAAATTAATAATATATAAATGTGTCTTTTGTATTAAATAAAAAAAATATGTCTTTAGTATTAAATAATTTGGGAGGAGCAGCTATAGCACATTTCGGTCTTAACAACCTCAAAGAGGTTATTTTCTAAATTAATAAAATAGAAAGACGTCTCATAATTCTTAATTTTTTTTTATTATTTAATTATACTTAAGTTTACAGTTGGCCAACTACATAAAAGGTTAATTACAAAAATCCATGGTATGACATGTTTATATTTTCTTTGTAATCTTGTATAATTAATTTTGTATAAATTTTGTAATCATTGCTAAAAGGGAGGGTTTTTTTTATTTTATTTTGGGGAGGGATTTTCAATTCAAATTAAATTTATACATGTATTTTTTTGTAATCACATCTTTTCTTTGTACTTAAGGGCGTATAACTAATTTTTATTTATCAATTAAGGGCATATAATTCTTTCACTAAAATTTGGTCAGTAAATCTAAATTTATATCTATTTCTCTGGTTTATTGACTTAACCTCTAGGTATCATATGAATTATTGTGAGTGATTGGCTGAAACATTTCCACCTTGGTGATTAATTTTTTTTGACTTAAAGGTAAGTTTTGAACATGACCAATCTATGTGGCTCAGTATAGCTTCCGTTTCTTTATTTATTCGTTTTGGTAAGATTGGTACAATATTAAATACTTCCATTAAAATTAAGATAATAGTGTACAGCAAATAAACTAGAGTGTTAGATTAAAAAATTCAAGAAAAATAAGAAAACAAACCATAAAGATTATTTTATAAAAATGTGTGTTATTGTTCATTTTGGTATTTCACAAATTATTCGTGAGTTGTTCTTTCTTTTAAATATAGGTTGATTATTATCTATTGTTCCTAAATTTCTAAATTTTTACACCTTTATTTATTTATTTATTTTTATTTTTTTTAATACGGTTACCAATACTAGTCATCAAATATATGGTCTTTTATACGGCATCCCATTGTGCGCCACTTATAATTATTGTTGGTTATCCATTTTGAATGTGTTTGACTATTCCTTTAACTGAGTAAAATTTAAACTATATTCATACAACTTATGGTAATATACTAGGAGATTGTCTTTACTTCTATTGAGAAATGGTTCTTGTATCTCAAAACAAGAGTGTATTTACTGTGATGAATTATACTTGGCAATTTTATATGTTGACCACCGGAGCCTGCTTTGATCTGTGACAGTTGAACATAGATGTTTGTATATTACTATTTTGAACCCTGCAGACAGAAGTTGTTGCACAGATTTATTTTCGTACATAATTGAGAATCTCGTTACTAGATAATAGATATTGTGGAATTCTATTAGTGACAATATAATTTTAACATATATTATTGAAAAATTTCAAAAACGTGTGTCCATTGTTTCCCCTAAATAGAGGAAGGTGTGTGCTTAAATAATGTCTAAGTTTTTGACACGAATATAATAGAGTGAATCTACCTTTGTATATTTAAAATTTAAATTTATTTTACAGTACATCTTTACCAAACGATAATATATAAAAAAAAATCATTCAATTTAAATAATCAAGAAAATCAAAGTAAATTTAAAAGAAAATGTCAGTTTAACAACTTATTTAATATAAGTAAATAAACGTTCAGGACTATCACATCAACATATCTTTCCAAAATCATTGTCGTATTTCACGAAATACTCGAGTGTCGACATTTATTTTACGTGTCGGGAATTATTTGCTTTTGTTCGTTAGACTCTACATTTCAACACCATTTAATTGGAACGACCGTGACAAATACCAATATTGAAGTTAAGAATACGATATTTTATAAGGCAGCCCATTTATACCACTTATTCTGATTAGCAAAAAGAAATGTGTTAGACTAAATTAACTTGAACGTGAATAAATATTTATCACTTTTGATAGCATTGAATGCTATGTTTTTAGATATTTATTTACTTTCTATTAAAGAATGTCTTGTGTATCTCAAATCAAAATATGTTCTCCGGTTAAAGATTCACCGTATTGAGTTACACTTGTGGAAACGTCTAACCAAATCAATGAACACGCAATTTTACAAAATATTGTCTTTATTTAACAAATACTTATTCAATACAGGTTAAATGATTAATATCATCCTTAATAATTTGTGACTCTTTTAAAAGGTGAGGAGGTGATGTCAAAAGCGTTTGAATATTACTAGAAACCTAAATTTGGGAAGTTTTTTTTGGTTTTACTTATTCTTTTAAGTTAAAACATTTAAATAAACACAACACGAAATTTATATGTAAAATATAAACTATCAATTCGTGTTTTCGGAAAGTATGCGCAACAAATTTTAGGGGGAAAAAATGGTGAAACCTATCTTTTATTAATTTCAAGATATCAACATCATAATTTTGAAAAACTCAAAATAAGCCACACGACAATCTAAATAATAGTGCTGTATTTAACGACAACACTGTTTGTTGTAAAAAGCTACACAACAGGATTTTACAATGTACTTATGAAAATGCTTTACAAAAATAACAAAACTTACGGTTCCCATTTTATTTAAACATTTTTATTGACGTATTTAAAAAAAAATTGTTAACACGACACTAAACAATATCTTTTCATCGTGCGTGTTTTTTCAAAGAGTTTGTTCATAGGGATTTTATAGTGTCACATAGGTACAAAATAAACAGTAATTTAACATTTTAATTTCCTTAATTTCCCATTACCGTTTATTCTAACTTGTATTAAACATGTATAATATTACTGATTGTAATAAGATTACTGATCAATGATTGAAATTTAAACATGGGTCCGATTTCCTACTCTTCCAAGGAATAAGCCAGCGAAGGGCATCAGAGGTGAAATGTAATAAGATATAAAATATAGCCATAAATGCAATATTTAAATATCTATCAATGTGTTCCCAATGAAAGATAAATCACAAATACAATGAAAACCTTAATCGAATACAATTAACTACATGTGTGCTGTGTTTTCTTCAAGTCCACAATAGTTGTGGTTTTTTACTGTTAAGGTTAAGTCTAATATTATACAAATGATTTGACGTTACTCACTAGGCAGCAGCCACATTGTTTTCACAAAAAACGATTTAAAGAATGTATTAAAATACCAAAGAAACGAGTTTTACCGTTCCCTGAACAACTATTTTAAATTTTAAGATATATTTTAAATTTTAATTATAATTAATTTTCTTCTATTAACATAACTCCCTTTTAATATTAACAAACGGAAATAAAACTGTAATTCCGATGTTCATTCAGAGTGTTAAATTGAAACATTTCATAATGGGTTTCCTTTATTGTCTAGATTTAATTAAAACTCCAGTGCTGCTACTTCAGTTATTGTAGAGTATATTTCAAGAATCATTTTAATATTCTAACTTCAATTGTTTCGAAGCAGTAGTGAATTAGTATTGCACTTAATAATACTAAATATATTAAATTGAGTACAACATGGCAATTGACTGTCCTACTCCCGTCTATAAATATAAATTTAAAAAAAAAATAATATTCGTCGACAGTCCCCAAAATTTATTTATTCAAAAAATATATATGTGTTCACAATTCTGTAGTTCAACAAATAAGACTATTTGAGAATTTTATAAAAACAAATAATTTTAAGGTAAATTATAATAACAAGTTAATTTTGTATGTATATTAAAATTTCTTTGCTTGTAAAAATAAACTTTTAAAAATATATTGTTATTTGTCCTAATGAGTTTAATGTGTTTTGTACGTTTTATTCCAAGTATTGCAAAACTACAATTATTGTAATTTTACTAGTTATTTGGAATACTAGTCTTTTTCATTATTTATCATATTTAAACGTAAGATTCTTAGCTTTTAAATTGACTATTTTTTTAAATAACTTTTTTTTCAGTTTTTTGGGAATTTAGTTACCGGAAATTTTTGTGTTCCATTTCAATTTAATTAAATTATGTTAGCCAAAAAAGTCATTTTAATAGCGGAAACTAAAATATATTATCACCTATTTGTGCTCTCGTTTTCCTTTATGTTTTTAGTTGATGTAAATAATATATAATAGTAATATTTTTATGATCGTCACACTAAATATACAATAATTAAAAATCTATTTAATATTTTATGGCCAAAAGCTCTACAGATTCGACAAACATATGACATTAAAAAATAAATAATTCTATAACTCAGTGACCTTAAAATAATTATTTGCGTATTTCTCTTTAGTATTTACGTCAAGTGAGAAACTATGTGTTTTATAAACGTAATTTAAATATCTATAATGTTATATTTCAATATGTAAGGTGCCTGAAAACATAAGTAATGTAAAAACCCACAACTCCACGCACCTATGATACGTTAAACCTGTCTATTACTTTAATAATTCAATGTATCTATATAACTAATCCACAAATACATATTAACACAACTATTACCAAACTAATTTCAGCAAAATCTTCGAGAAAAAACGAGAAGCGTAGTATAAAATATGTACTCTTTAGTTCTAATTAACAGGTATTGGTCTAACGTTGTTGAATATATAAATATTTATATAAAACTTCTTATTCTATATACTCAGTATTTAAACAATGTATATATGTGAATACTTTAATAACTAAACCGAGAAACTATGAATTGTCCTTTTCTATCATGTAATTAGGGAAGGATTGACCATTACAATTATTACTAACTTATGAATTATATATCGACCTATCTACAACCGCATACTGGCTCGCACACCGACTCGCAACCGCGTGTGGTAACTGTTCAGGAGAATCCTGCCTTAACCACACTGTGTATGAAGACAACCCGTGGGACAGAATCAGTGAAGAGAGCAATAACGCATATAATGACACAAACTGAAAATTAACTTCTCCTGAAAACTCTGGTTTTATCCCGAGTAAGTAATTTAAGAAACACAAAATTCAATATAAACATGAATTAATGGAAACTTTACCTTGAAAGGCACATTTTGAGATTTACAAAACTTATTTTTGAAATTTCAATTTAAAATCATTAGTACCATAATCTGCTATGTCCGTGAAACAATTTTGGACAGATCACATAGTATAATGACTTCACTTAGATTACATTATCACCTTATTGTTCAATGAGCACTGGGGTGAATGTAAACAATATAAATTCTGAAACCACTACTACATGGTTGGTACACAACACACACACACACACACACACACACACTGCAACGCACCCCCCCCCCAGCAGGCGACTGGTGGTACTCGCCTAACTACAGACGGGACGCTGGCAAGACCCTACTGTGGACTCTCAACTATTTCTCTTACTATCGACGAGGTAGAAAATGCTTCTCCCTGATGCCTACCTTTAAAAGTCCCTGATAAGGCTCTTAATTTTATGTTACACACAAGATCAATTTAATTTTATCAAACTTATGCTAACACATGAAAATTTTTTATATATTTTATAAATTCACTTCTTAATCTATCTTACCTTTCTTGAAACTGCAGACTCTTTCTCAAAGGGTTTGCTCTTTGGAGCTAATCATTTCATTAAACCAAAATTTGCTCTTTCTTAAATTTACTTTTTACTTTTGAGCACATACTTCTTCTTCTTTTTGACTTTAAGAGTTTATTTGCATAGGATAGTTTCAATCAAAATATCAGACAAGGAAATTTTACAAATTTATTGAAATCGGCACAATTTAATTTTTTTTTTCAAATAACAATGGATTTATTAAAAATCTCTTACAACAGATTATGTCGCCTTTTCCTTCAATTTACATTAAAAGCTTCTCTTTCAAACAACTTGAAAATTCTCTATCCTAAATAATTGTAATACTAACTAAATCTAACAATATATATTCTTAATCTAACACATTTATTTATTAACCCTTTTATTTATATTTTTCCAATCTGTTACTTGGTTTTATTGAAAATTTGAAAATTTCACCTATTAAAAACAACACATTCGTTTTCGAAAAGTGATATAAATATAATAAATTATTTGAAAATGGAAGTGATATACATTTTTAGCATACATAAAGTTATGATTTTTCTTTTTCTGCGAATTACAGAACGTAATTTGGAAACGATAAACGGGTTATTATAAAAGAATGGTGGGGTTTTGAACATGATTTAAATTAAAAAAACAGAATTACTTACAGCTGATGTTATTTATTTATCTAAATCGTCGAATGAAACAGTTCTTTACATAACTAATAAATTATGATGTGTGATAAATTATTCGCTCGGAAAATGTCCAATCGATTATCAATTTCAGCCCAAACGTTAGATAACATATTTTTGTTTCTTAAGTTATGTAGATAACGATATTTTCTCGAAAAACAATGTTTTAATGTACTACCACAAGAAGAAATCGCAAGGTTTCAGGTCTGAACTCCTCGGAGGACACCGTACAGGTCTTTGCCGGTCTATCCGTCGATGTCAAAACTTTTCATTCAAAGAGTCTGTGACAAATACGCTAAAGTGCAGGGGGTGCGCCATTTTGTTGGAAATGTAGTTGTTGAATGTTTTCGAGGTCATCCAGCTGAGGAAAACAATAATTGATTAACATATCGATATATAGAATTCGTAATAGTCTTATCATCAAATAAAAAAATGCCATATCAAGAGATTTTTCATCACACCACAACGAACATTAACTTTAGGCGAGTCGCTTGTTTTCTCAAAAATTTTATGTGGGTTTTCAGATCCCCATATACGTGAATTGTGTTTGTTAACAGACCCATTGTTATGGAATGTAGCCTCGTCCGAAAAAATTATATCATTTAAAAATTATTCGTTTTCATCAATCTTGTTCAATACTTCAACAGCGCAATTAAAATGTTTTGCACCATCATCAGGTTTTAATTCCTGCAATAGCTGGATTTCATTTGCGAGTAATTCTTTCCTTTGTGTAAAACTTTGTGCTATGTGGTTTTTGGAATACCAGCCTCTAGGGTTCGTCGAGGTATTGACTTCTTTGCACTTCTGATTGTCTAATAAGTTGAACTTTTTCGTCTGATACACTTGGCCTGCCAGATGATTTCTGTATTAGAACTGATACACATTCTTCGAATTGTTTGAATCAACATCGAATATTATTTATTAAAAATGTATTTATTATTACATCTTATACTTATAAACAATATACATCATTAACATGAGATGCATAGTTACATATATAAAACTGAATCTTTATTTCAAAAAATACGAAACATTTAAAAAGTATTTTGTATGCAAAAGTCCATTATAATCACTCATTCAATGGGGAGGTATTGTTACGATAAAACAAATAGCATTTACAGTCAAGAGTTGACTGACTGTAAATTCATAAAAAACAAATGACGATCTGCAGCGTCTGTAATATAGTCACAATTACAATAACAGTGTACATCTGGGTTGAACATTGAATATTTTGTTCATAATATCGCTCATCTTTCACTCGATTTGAAAATGTACAGTACATGTCACAATTTGCCAATAAATGACCTAAGTCAGTTACGATACAGTTATTAATAACAGAGATACTGCCTCTTATCATATATGCCGATTAAAATATATGCTTCTCACTTACTCTTAAATTGATAACACGATGATTGTAATATGTAGTTATCTATCCGATATTATGTACAGATTATACCACAGAATATTTTTTATTAGACGCAACAATAAGTTAAGATTTTTATATTCTGTTTAAATAATTTAGAACCGTTGTATGACTTCTAAATTAGAGTTACAGTTTAATGCAATAAGTAAAGACAGACTTCAGAATTGATATGTACTATGTAGTAGAATTAGTTTGCAATTATTGCTAAATAACCAAGATAATTGATATTGAATTCCTCATATTGTTTTCCTCGTATGCAATGCCGTTCTTCCGTTTCTATTTCAAGAATGATTAAAGAGATATAATTTTATTACTTTGTATCCTCCATTTAAGAAGTTTTTATTTAATCTATAAAAAAAAACGTAATAGTTCTAATGTTATAAAATAAATTACATGTAGAATTATGTTAAATTTCTGTCTAAATAAAATGAAATAATAAACTTTCATGAAGTTTTATTTATAACAGTAAAATATGTCTTTTTGATAAAATAAATAAAAGTTAAATTAATAAATTATTAAAACATTGTTCAAGATATAAAACTGAGCATATAAATTGCAAAGAAAATCAAATTTTAACTTACATGCCTTTAAAAACTACAAAGACTAAATGTTTTTTCTTTTACTTTCATTACAATTTGAAAGATATCACTGTAGATTTTATCGCTTTCATAACTAGCATTAGAAAATTATTTTATTCCATCAGCGATAGTTTTTGAGACATTGTCATCCAATATTTGTTTGTTCTTATCTATAAAAACTAACTTATCCCTAAAACCGATTTTTATAAAAATCTTTGATTTCGTTTGTTTGTTTTTTTTAATGAAAATATACCTCAAAATTTTATTATTATTGCAATTATTGAAAATACGTCCACGTAATTTCTTTAAACAAAATTAGTTCAACAAATTTGGAAGGTCCATTATACAGACTTACATGTTTCCAACAAGAGAATCTATTCTCCTCAAAACAAATTTACATAGAAACTCAGCATTATTTGTGTATCTGTTATTTCTTTAGTAACAGACATCCAAGATTGCTCATGTATCTAATATTTCTTGGCAATTTAACAGATAATAGTGTTCCTTTAAAATAGTGTCTATACAACAAAAGTATAGAAACAACAATATTTGCAAGTGTTCCTGTGACACACAAAGCTAATCTGTGAGTCGTTTAATATATCTATAAAACTGTGCAACTTAGATAATATGTACAATAGAGTGACCGTTAAAACGTGGTGACTGCTGGACAATGTCTAGATAACAACGCTTGAACCATCTCTGTACATCACTGAAAAAATGAAATTTAGTGAAAATGCTGTATTGTATAATAACCACGTGTAGATAAATATATTGATTTCTATGAATATATGTTTATTTATAATCAGTGAATGTCATAATAATTTTATGTTTTGATTAATACTTTATATTATGTTCATTATTAGTGCTTGATGTACTATGTCGATAACGAAAGGATACTTTTACATTTTTGTGTCTCTGTCAGCTCTGTTGGTAAAATTAGACGTAGTTACCATTTCACTTAGATCTAATTGTTTGTAATATTTTGCGTAAATACTATAAAACCTGGAACTGCTCTGTACATTACTCTAAAGGGGCAGGTCTTTATAGTGCATTGGGTACAAACTAACAATAAATAGTAATACAACGCTAAACCCAGGTTGTGATATTTTTTTGAGGAAGTTCTATAGAATTTAGCTATGCCATTTTTAAATATTTAAATATTAACACTTTGTAGTTTGTATCTCAGAATATACAAAAAAATAATTTAACGTAATGGAAAATTCCACTTACATAGCATTATATAAAATACAACAAATTTATTATAATATTTTAAAGATATTGTCAGTTTAGTGGTTTACTTTTAAATAATGTTTTTAAATATATTAATTTAGAAAAGAAGATTATGGATACATGAAGTTTTTCGAAAAAAAAAAAACTGCCAAATGAATGAAAAAATTAGACTCATTTTAAAAATTTTAAAAAAAGAGTAAAATAGTGAAAAACTTTAAACTTTAGTTTTGGTATTGGCTCTTTAGTTTTTTTATAAATTTAATGTTATTCTTTTTTCGTACTTTACTTTGTTTTGTGTACTTCGGTAGCCGTCTCGTCCGATTTCCTACACCCCTCCATCACTAATAATTTTTATTAGCCTATATTTTTCTCCCATAAATCTTCATTTTTAAATTTTATTTTATTATTTTTATTATCTAACATCTCCTTTAATGTCGGATCTACTTCAACTTTAACTAACATCAGCTTTAGGCTCTCTTTCAATCTCTGCATGTCGTCTCTCCATTTTTGTGACATCAGTGATTGTCATTTTTCAGTCTAGACTCGTTCTCTACTTTCTTTTTTACTTTTTTCGACTTTTTGAAAGAAAATACAAAATCCCTTATTTTTCGCTTGCTCGAATTTTTGTCTTATTTCTACAATTTGTAAGAGTCGCCATTTCATCTGTTTTCTCTTCATTTAGATGTTCTAACTGCTAATTGTAATTTACAAAAAATTAGAAAGCATGCTTTAATACCGAAAAAATAAAGAATAATC
The DNA here is from genome assembly GCA_963513935.1 of Aphrophora alni. Lineage (NCBI taxonomy): Eukaryota > Metazoa > Arthropoda > Insecta > Hemiptera > Aphrophoridae > Aphrophora > Aphrophora alni. Next base: position 92,281,807 of record OY740768.1, read on the forward strand.
ATTTTATAGTGTTTTTTGTGATTGTGCATAAATGGTTAGGCTGATAATGGGATTTTAATATGTATAAAACTATAAAGCTTGTATAAACATCAATAGAAAATATATCCAAATTGATGATGAAAACGAATTCATTGCAATCAAATTCATAAAAAAGACAACATTGGTTAAGAACCATTTATTGAAGATGTATTGTAAGCCCAATAATCCATATGAATAGTTCGGACTATTAATCATGTTTCTAAGAATTTTTTAACCCTGATATATAAATAATCTTATCTGTATGAAAGCATTTATTTCGTTCTTTTGCGTGATACACATGTTTTTTTTTAAATTGAGGATCATTATAAGGGTATAAATTGTATCAATACATTTACCGTCAAATGAGTATTTCGTACGCTTATTATGTCAGTTACTGTATACTTATTTACAAAGTAGTTGTGGAATGGCGTGCATTTTTTGTACTTTTAATTTTTATGAGAATAAACTGCCTTATTTAACCCCATATTTGTTTTGGATAAAGTGGAAATAAAATAATCACAGCCACGTTAAATTCTAAATTTTATAATTCTTCAAGATTCCACCCACTACGGCCGTAGTTAAACTATGTAAATACTCCTGCTATGCAGGGTCGATTGGGGCTGCATACAATATGCTGTAAGGGATGATTGTCTTATTTGTTTTTAACTTTCTAGAATATTTAACTGCGTAATATTATGCTATAGTTTATACATATGACTCTATTTATTATTTTTAAAGATTTGATTTTCTGAGACATTCTTAACGCCAATTGGAGAAAATTAAAATTATCAAATATATTATTTAAAGAAATAATAATTTATTATTTTAAGCATAAATTAAAACCAATATTGTACTCAAAACCTATTCGTTCACAAGAAAATCACATTGTAGTTAAATAAGATTATAACTATGAATAATATTAATGGTAAATTGTATACATGCTAATATCCAAATTATACTTTTGCATCTAATGTATATATAACATTTAAAATTAGATCTTTTGATGAATATCTTTCCAATGCAACCTATGAAATGTTGTAGGATCCAATCTTAATGCCTTTTAGTGTTGAGCTACACAAATTATATTTTGTTGTCATGAAACACTAGTTATAGTGAAATATAAAACGTTTACCTACTATTACAATGACCATTCTGGATGATATTTGCAATAACTGAATGATCGGTAAATAACAAGCGCTATTAATTATTCATTGTATTTTCTACTGTACTAAAAGTAAATCTTCGTAGAGCATAAAATCTAAATAATTCACTTCTAAAACCATTTAATAAATAGCAACTAATAGAAACAAGTATTATTCTAGAAAGTACTAGAATATTTATTGGATATGAATTTAGTTTCACAATTAAAATTAATTTGGTAGTAGTAATTTGTACTAAATTATAAAACAAAAATAATACTAAATCCAAAACAAAAGGAAAAAATAATATAGCCATGTTATCACTACTGAATTCTATAACTTGTAATATATGTTATATAATCATAAATGTGAAAGAGAAAAAAAAAAGTATTTATTCTATTATTGAGAACATCCCAAATTATTTCTTATGAGAAATATTTTTTCACTTACGGTAATATCGCTCTCCTGCCATGTTACTCATCCTATCCGAGTGTTGCAATAATATATGTATGTTGTAATAAATATCAGTCCTTAGGAGAAATAAATACGTAAACTTTATTCCATTTGAGTATTTCCAGAAATATTTTATCCCATGGTTGATAAAATTGGGATATCTTTTTATGTAGGGACAGCTTTTTTTACTAAAGAACGATGGTACTATCACATTCGAAATTTGTTATATTCCCCATTATCTCATAGAGTTGCAAGTTTCAATGTATCAAGGTAGTCCCAATTAACTAGATAAATTCTTTAGATGAAGTGAGCAAGGTGCTTACAGATTCAAACTTAAAATATTACAATCCTTCAAATCCTCACATATTGTACTATGAAATTCGTCTTTTCATACAACTGTATAGGACGAAAGCTTTAGGAAACGTGATGTTTCTTATTATTATGTCACATGATAACAATATTTATTTATCTACCTACAAAAAGCATACTCACATTATTCCTATATACTTTATAATTATCAGCATATTGGTAGGTGGAGGTTATCAGATTTCCTATCTAGGTTTGCAATTAGGAACTTAAATAACAGTATGTATTATAATTACCAAGTTATTATTTACCAATTATACAGTTAACAATCTACTAATATATATATATATATATATATATATATATATATATATATATGAACTATCTTATAAACAGTAAACCGATTATTTACACTAGGGATAATCAAAGGTACTGAGCAAACAAATGGAAATTATTGAAGAACCACGAATCGAATTGTGATTGTGGTTATAATGAGTTCATACATTTATTTGAAATACGGATCGATTCATTCCAAATAGTAAATTACAGTAATCGCCTGGCAGTAGGAATAGAAGAGAAGTTATGACCGTGAAATCATACTAATGTACAGAAGTTTTAGATGTATCCGTGTTTCTAATACTTTGAATGATCATCTTTGTACTCATGATGTGGTGTGGGAAATATATTTCTTAAAGGAAATTGGATATGAAATAAGAAAACGAATGGGGAAGCTCGGGAATGTAATATTCCCTGCCAGTGAAGAACGTGGAAATAAATTGTCCCGGGGAAGATAGACACAAGTGTTATTTATAACTTTGTTGAACGTAAGAATTTGGATTTCATTAAGATAATCCGCTGTCTAACATAGAGTTTCTATTCATAGAGTTTCTGCAATTTCGTACCTATTTTTAAAATATCGGTAATAAGGCATACCAATAAACAAATTTGAATGACGACTATACCGGATACACTTTATTCGAATCTTATGGTTGTAAAGTCGAGAGGCGCAAATTCAGGAGGACATTGGTGTTGGTAATGCCTTACACGGTCTTCTAGTCCTTCTCGGTAAGGACTAATAAAAGACATCAGAATGATAACATTAAAGAAGAGGGAATTCAAACGAAGACACAACTGAATTAATAAGGCAAGTTAGTTTATTTTTCCTGAGTCTTATACAACTGGATAAAGGTGAAATATCTTCTAAGGTGAATACTTTCTCACCAACAAACAGTCTTAAATAACAATTATTAAGTTCATAAGTAAACAACTTGTTTTGTTTTATTTATTTATTTATTTATTTTTTGTTTTTATTAAATCATGTTCAACAGTGTCACTTTTCACGAATTTAACAGGATAAAGAACAAACAAAAAAAATCCCATTAAACAAACATTGTTTTACATACCACAAAATGCATTTGGTCGTATTTGGATACTTTAAACGCTTAACTCCTTGCATGTTTAATATTGTTGCTGAAATTTATCACACTATAATACCACCTACATTATCTGACTTTGCCATTATGGTTATTAGACGCTGCCAAGTTTTCCTAGAAGTATGCAGCTTAACCTGTTCTACTTCATTTTAACGTTATTTAAATGAATGAATTTATTACGTAGTTATATAAAATGTAGATCTTAAGCTCTCCACCTAAAATTGTAACTTCTTTTAATGTCCACTTAGAAAATACTTTAAACTAGAATTAAATAATGAATGAAAAGGAGGAAGGATTACAACAAAAATTTAATGTAAATTATAAATTAAATACATGAAAGTTTTTACAACAATATTTGTAGCCATTACAATTTTGAAGTTTTTATTAAACGGTTTAACACAATTAATGCAGGCCATCATAAAATGATGAAACCAAGCTTAATGTTATACAAGATATTTTTTCAGATTCCTATCTATGTAATTAAATATATCTGAAGGGTTTTTCTTGTACTGATTTTTATTTTTTTAATATGTTGGGAATATTATAGATCAGTCTAAATTCAAGTATTAAATCCCACGTTTCATACGACCTATTTTCATAACTTATCTTCAATAAAGTAACAAAACGTTAAGTGAGAAACAGTAAGGTGGCAAAGATATATTACCAAAAATATTTTGGAGCGATTGTATCAACCTTCGAATTATTTTATCTCATCAACTGTTACAACTATATCGAGAGATAAGAAGAGATAAGCAGCTAATTCTAGCTCGTGTCACTGTTTTGGTAATAGTTAATGACAGGGAGTGATTTCTTTTACGATATAGTTTATAAGGAAAAGTATGAGTACATTTTAACTTCTACCCTTATGCGGACTAATGTAATATAATTTTGGTATAATACCCAATAGTTCGCCATTTCTAAATATATATATATATATATATATATATATATATATATATATATATATATATATATATCATGTATTCCAAATATTTTTTTACGGAGTGGAACCAATTTAAGGAGTATGCTCAACAATACAATTTTACTTTGAAATGAGATAGGTAGGTACTTCAGTCCCAAAATCTAACTTAACAAAAATAAAAGAGTTTAAAATGTATGCATATATATTTTCAATTCTTTATTTATAAATATTGAAACTTATTCAAATAAAAAAGAAATTAAACAATAGGTCCTAGAATATAAAAAAAAAACTACATAATGTAGATTTGATTTTATTGAATTATATTTAGTCAGGAGGGGAGTGTGTGTTAGGCTTCTAGCATAGGTTTGAAGTTTTAAAAATTCTTCAATGAGATCGGATTTTTGGACACACACACACACACACACACACACACACACACACACACACACACACACACACACACACACACACACACACACACACACACACACACACACACACACACACACACACACACACACACACACACACACACACACACACACACACACACACACACACACACACACACACACACACAACACAACACATATTGCAACGGTTTAATTTAACCGTCCGCAAGGAACAATTTTGGATTTCCACCAAAATCCAAAATTTCAATTAAATCTAATAAAAACTGTAGAATTGACAAAAACATATAAAACATACGTAAAGTTAAATGGAACAGCAAGGCTGGACCAAGCCAAGGTCACGCGCTACACAGGAAATATTCAACTTTCCGGTTTGAACAGGAATAATCTCATATAATCCAATGTTGTAAATTCAAAAATTCGAAAACTAAAAATAAAATAATACCATCGTGTAGAGCTAGGAAAACCTAGTCATAAATAGTAAGACAATAAACTCGTCAGAATAATAATAAAAAAGTTATAGCCAAAATAAAACGTCATAAAACACAAAAATCTCTTAAAATAAATAAAATCAAAAATCTAATAATAACAGTACATAACCCTAAGATAAACTAATAATACATAAGACTCGGAACCAAATTTAAATAAAAGACCATAAAGTAATAAAACCATAAATAACCAAACATGCAGAAAGTGCCATAATTTGTGAACCCAAGAAGCGAGAAAGAAGAGGATAGCAGTTTTGGGACTTTCAGCATCAGAGGAACAACATACAAAAAGAAGAATTCAAAAATTTCCAAAAATGAAAAAAGTAAATTCGGAAAAACTATGGAATCTTCAAATCCCCATAATAAAAGAAAGATACGTCGTATCGCTGCAAATGAAAATGGAAAATCATCAGAAAGAGAAGGGCTTCAAAATGAAATCACCCAGAAGAAAATCGAGCGAAGCGAACGGAAGATATGAAGAAAAGAAGAATTCGTCAGTCAAAACAAGATTTTCAAGATTCGACGTGTGTCCTAGGTCGCGCGCACGAGAGGCTCTCGCCGCATGGAAAGGGAAGTGTACCAACCCTAACCAAAATTCACCATAAACAATTAAACTTAAACAACTAATAATAATAGAAATAATTAATCCAAAATAGAGAAAATAGCCAAATAATGTAAGGATAAGCCAAGCAGAGTTCATAAGTAGTGGAAATAAATATAGAAACTTAAATAAATCGCGAAATAAAGAAGGAACAAAAATCATGAAAGTTGGCTATACTGTATAGCTCAAACTTCGACGAGTTAACTTTCTACAAGTTAATTCATCAGTCTCGTACCAGCTCCAGGAAGGATCACCCACTTTTAATTAAGTCTGAAGAGGAAATCGTCCTGAAAATATATTGTCAGCGTTCAGTACTTCGCCGGGTTAATAACGGTACCAACAGAGAGGATCGGCCTTGCAGGAGACAGCGCTACATCCTACAACACCTTAGTAGAAGAGATCTTCACTACGGACTCTTGCAAATATCCTACAAGAAATTGTCGTCATCAGCAGATTCAACGAGGACAGGACCTCGGAAGATTCTAGAACAGAAGACAACTCTAAGAAACAATCTTCTGGATCCACAACCATTCTCAGAATCAGGACTAGCGGACTTGTGCAATTCACAAAAACAAGGGACTGCATAAATCAAGCTTTTTTAATAAATAAATTTTATTTTTAATAAACTTGAATAAAGTCCAAAATTCTTAAAATCAACAAAGTTAAATAACAACGTTTTTAAAGTCAAAGTAGAGTCAGAAATAAACTCTTAAAGTTAGAAAGAAGAAGAAGTAAGTGCTCAAAAGTAAAAAGTAAATTTAAAAAAGAGCAAATTTTGGTTTAATGAAATGATTAGCTCCAAAGAGCAAACCCTTTGAGAAAGAGTCTGCAGTTTCAAGAAAGGTAAGATAGATTAAGAAGTGAATTTATAAAATATATAAAATTGTTCATGTGTTAGCATAAGTTTGATAAAATTACATTAATCTTGAGTAACTTAAGAATTAAGAGCCTTATCAGGGACTTTAAAAGGTAGGCAAATTGGGAGAACCATTTTCTACTTCGTCGGTATATAATATAAAAAGTATTAGAATCCACGGTGGGGTCTTGCAAGCGCCCGTCTCTTAGAAGGTGATACCACACCAATCTTGTCCCGGGGGAAGGGGGTGCGTTGCAATATACCTTAAACACAGAGTCTCGTGTAACACTTGACACTGTGTCAAACATTGGACAGGTCCATGACCGGGGGTAAGCACCGATTATTTTGGAGTAGGTACATTTATTTTTGAGTAGGTACTATGATTATTTGTAGGTTCATGTGGGCTGTGGTAAGCATAGGTTTAGGCAAAAGTAGGAACATAATCTTTCCATACATTATAATTGACATAGACATAGCATTAGGTTAACTCTCTTTGGTTTAGGTGTAACACGTATATGATACATAAACACAATTAGGCTGTGCTTAGTATAGATTTGTCTGAGTTCTAACACATGTGGGCAGTGGTAATAATAGGTTTAGTCAAAAGTAGGAACATAAACTTTTCATACATTATAATACACATAAATTAGAGATAGCTAAGGTTAACTATCTTTGGTCATATGCTCTAGGCGTAACACGTATATGATACATAAACACAACTATGCATAGATTTGTCTGCGCTCTATCCGTGTGAGTCAACTTGTCATACATTATAATAACTTTGGGTGATTGACCGGTCCTACGTCCTAGTAGCCAACGGAGGAATCTCATATAAATATATAACACATTGTAATGACATTGAGTGATTAACCCGGCGCTACACCCAGATAGACAAAGGAGGAACCTCATATAAATATATAACGCATAAAAGTACCAGCTGTGGATACTACCCTATATTTTGAATATTGATTTGATGTATAAATCAAAACCTAAGAGTAACATTAACCTCAAGGTACGACCCAAACCCTTACGAAAAACTCGCGGTACGTCGCGAAAAAAACGGTACGTCTTACGGTAAGGGGTGCGTCCAAAGTTCTACGAAATGTACAGGAATGTCACACAAAATAAAACCTACTGTGTTGCGCTCTGATTACTATTCAGGTGGTGGGGGTCCTCTGGGGGGACTACTTGGCTAGTACACGATTGCTCAGTATAGTGTGTTCGACTTCGGGTAACACACTGACGAAAGTGACGTCACTGACGTCAAATCGTAAATGTGACGTCAAGATCCAACCACTTCCACTACACCTTCCACCATCTCCCACTACACCCTCTCCCACCACATCCTACCACTTCCACAAACACCTCCCAACATCTCCCACTACACCCACCATCTCCCACCACACCCCACCAACTCCTACAATCCTCCACATACACCTCCAACCATCCCCACCATTCCCCACTATACCTCATTACACCGCCTACCACACCCCCACTTCGAACCCTACCCCACTCCAATCTTGTTTTAATCCTTAAGTAGGCTCGCGGGGTCTTGAAAGCTTCCAGACACTATAATTTTGTTCTGTAGTTGTACGTATGTTGGCAATCCTGCCGGGCCTTTAAGTAGCTGCCATCAGAGGTATGAGGAATGTGTCAAACCCTTGTATTGTCAGTTGGATACTTGACCTTGACCACAGTTGTTCGGCAAAGTCAGTCCCGGACCTTCAGTACCCCCCGCCCACCCGCTTTTGTGACCAGTTTTATTAGCATTGTAATAGCATTATATAACTACAGTTTTATATAAAAACCCAATATCAGTGTTTTTTTGAGAACTCCATTAATTGAACTAAACAAATAAAATGAATTTTGAGAAATTAAAGTTCAATAATAATATTTTAAAAAATTTATAGAAATCACAACATTTTTTTTCTTTTTTTACAACATTTTTAATGAACGTTAGGTTTTGCCCTTAAGCAAATTTAGACCTTACAACTTCACTATACTGTTTTATGATGACAAAATACGACAATGTGTAGCAATTTTTTAATAAAAAAAAATTACAATAGCTAATATGCCGATTTTCAGTAGGGGGCTTTGATGGCAACCTGGTTAAGTTACGAAAACCCGCGCGCCTACTTAAGGGTTAAAGTGCCTCACACTCTACTGTCGTATATAAAACAACAATGTTTTCAGTTGATTTTGTAATGTTATTAATTAATTGATTGGCGGACACCCATCTATCGTCAATTAGAAAGGTACTTGATATTTTATGATGGTTGTTAAAGTTAACATTTATATTTTAAATATTGGGCCAATATTTGGGCCAACAAACACTTTTGAAAACGCTGAACAAAGTCGAAGGCGTTGAACGAAGTGGAAGACCACCAAAGTAAACTAACAGAAGCTGCTAAATATTTCGGACAATACGACACAAAGTCCATCAAAATCATAGAGTAAGTTAAATCAGCAGCATGACATTGATATTTGTTACTCCACATGAAGCTGTAAGACAAAAACTGAATCCTTTCATAGTGTTTTAAGTACTCAGACCTTCTGGCATCATTTAATTATATTTTTTTACAGATGAAACGTGGTTTCATCTGGGAGGGGAAAAAGATACAAGAAAATGGTTGACAACCTTTTTCAACCCCTATGTCTTACACAACAGTCTTTACAGGAACCAAAAATATGAATCTAGGTTTGTGTGAGTAGAACGTACATTGTGCGCCCAATATTTTTTAAAGATGCAGTGATAATTATTATGCTGATATTTAAAAACACTTCACTAGTCAATTAACAGAAGCGTTATTCAATCATGGTTCGATGCAATAAGATGGCATATAGCACACACAGCTAACAGGTCAATGATTCTTTGATTTATTTTACGAAAAATCTTTGGTGAACGAATAATTTTGAAGGATTTGTTGCCTGCATAATTGCCCGCTTTGACCTATACTCTAACTATAATTATTATATTATATTTTCAGAAATATTATATAAATCAAAATTATGAATTAATTAGTCATACCTTGGATTGTCAACACATAAGGAAAGTTATTAATGATGAAGTCCAAATATACTCTTTAACATTAGCTCTGAAATATCTAATTTTATTTGAATTTATTTTCCAATTACTTTTTTTTATATTTATTTTACTCTATTTGCTCAGGGGGAGCTCTTTAAGGAACAATTAATACAGTGAGTGAAATTTTTAACAATACAGAGAATTGCAATTTTAACAATTTAGTTTCCATTTAAAGTCTATAATTAGTACAATACTAAATCCACTTTTGTTGTATTCCTATGTAAGTAATCCAGTGCTGATAGTTGAGTGAAGAACTTTCACTTTATTACTTGTTATCGATGTTCACTAAACACTATACTGTACTACGTGATTTATCAATAAAATGATTCACTTCAAATTACCATGAAGATGCACTCAACACTTTGTAGATGTACCTCTTTAGTACTTCAACGAAGATTACTAAGGTGTTAAATACTTTTACTTTGTAAAAACAAACACGTGTTAAAAAACAATTATTACTTTACTATTACTATAACTGGAACTATAACTTATAGGAAATACTAATTTCTACATTAGGAATACTTTTGGCGTTACTTCGCCGACCCTATGCTGTGAGTTTCTCCCCAAGACTCTCTCTATATAATTTTTACTTTGTCGATGCTAAAAAATACTTATTCCCTCTCTCTTAATTTACTTTAACCAATGAACGTAAGCAGCTACTCTTTGTCAGCCAATCAAATTTTAATGTTTCAAAATTGTGACCGTTTAGAAATCTGTTGTCCCGTTACATTTTATGAGTTTTGTGTGTGATTGTCCTTAAGTTTCTAATATTATAGTTATCTATGACTTAATTGCCTACAATGATTCTGGGTGTAATTTAAGTGTTTTTCTCTTTTTTTTTCTTTAAAGTTGTGAATGGTGTTCTGACTGATTTATAACATATTTACCTAACGCTTTACCTTTGTCGGTGATCACTAAAAGTTTATCATGTGTCCAACAAATGTATCTATTTCTATATTCTTTTTAAAATATTAGACCATTACTGGAAAGCTTATTGATTTCGTTATAATACATATTACTTTCTTTGGGAGGCAGTGAATGTGTTTGAAAACAAACTGAAGTGTGTTCAGTGCTGTATTTACATTAGAGAAGGACGTTTTAAACACCCTTTATGATATATCCTAGTTATCGTAATATGTGTTTTTATAAAATAATTAAATACAAAATTACGAAGTAATAATTAAGAAAGTTTCGTCATTATTCTTCCGTTACTTCCAGTGGACGGCTACTTTCTGGGTATACAGAGTACCCCACAAAGAAACGGAGAAACTGTACAAGGTACAGTATAACAAACACACAAAACACAATTCTCATAAAAAATACGCATAAGTACCAGACGCGTATCAACGACAAGGTCGTCCTCTTCAGTGATACACGAGCCACACCAATCAAACTATAACTGAATCTACCGTTGCGCCGAACCCCATATTTATACAAACGGAATATTTATTTAATAAGCCACGGCCCCCTTGAGTTTGTATAAATATATAGACTTTTTATGTTAATAAGTAATGACATAATTGTAAATAATGAACTAGGACCTGTACAAATTTCTATATTAATGTAAAATGTAATGTATAATGTTAAATGTAGGGTTAGTTCGATTATTTTGTATCAGATATATGTTATCTTAAATAGTTAAATTGACAGGTGGCGCGTACTATCGCCTTGGCAGTGTAAAATGATAAGCCACGCCCCATTCTGTTTGTATAATATGGGGTTCGGCGCAACGTTGGATTCAGTTATAGTTTGATTAGTGTAGCTCGTGTATCACTGAAGTGGACGATTTTGTCGTTGAAACGCGTCTGATACTTAGGCGTATTTTTTTAATGAGAGTTGTGTTCTGTGTCTTTGTTATATACTGTATAATTGTGTTCACAAGTCAAGCTCAACTTTTAATATGTACAAGGTAGTCTACTGATGAAAATAAAGAATCAGTTTAAAAAAAAAATCATATTTTTGAATTCCAAGTGATACAGAGTTAAAGTATTACATGCCTCTTAGTGCTATAGAGACCGAATTTGTGAAACATTATCAACTGATTTACTAATTGAAAAATGGCGGCCATTTAAAATGATTAACATTGAACATCACGAAAATTGTTAATTTGTTAATTTTGAAAAAAATTTACAAGGGAGAAAAAGTTTATTCCCAATATTTTTTTTAACAATTTTTACTTGTAAAAGGATTTGTAAACGACTAAAAACTAAAAATATAATTATATAATTTCCTGGTAGTTGAGTAGGCCTACAACTACTCAAGATTACCTTGAACAAAAATTATCATTAAGTTCGGTAATTTGTTATTTAATTTCTAATAGATAAATTTAAATAAAGTCTATATAACTTACAAACTTAAAGAAATCGGGTTTTTGTTGATAACATGATTATACTTTAACGTAGAGTAATAATTCTTAAAATTATTATTTTTTGTTAAGAAGTCTTTTATAGTCCTGTCTTTTGTAAGTTTATTGTAACATTACAGGTTTCAAGATATTCAGTGTTAAACATTTTAAATGGCCACCATTTTGTAATGAATAAAGACATTTTTTTGGTAATTTTTCTCAATCTGGGTGTTTATCCCACTAAGTGAAATACAAAAAATTTAATTCCGTATCATTTGCCGTTTGAAAGATATTACTTTTTTTCACACAAAATGGTGGCTAGCTAGGGATATAACTATTTTAACCAGTTTTACCAAACAAATACGCTGTGAAAGTTTCTCCGTTTCTTCATGAAACACCCTTGTATATTTTTATTAAAAAATATTTTTGTATGTAAAAAAAGTAATATTTATTCAACTGGAATGAGTAAGCTTTATTTATTTTTTAGATCACTGTATGGGCAATAGATAACAGTTGCAGTCCCTGGATATTCATATTAAAAATATTTTAAATTATAAATAACTTTTATTTTAATAGTTGAATTGTTTTACTTACTTTTTTTGTCATTTTATTATTTTTGTTTATTTGGTGCTTTATATTTTTTAGTAGTTTTTGTAATTATTTATTTCTAAAACAGAACAAACAAACTAAAAGTAATTTCTATGCTATATAAAAAAAAAAATCAATATACATGTATTAATTGAAAAATATGTTTATATTTTTAAAAACCCTATTTAATCAATGGAATGTGCAATGTTTATTAATTTTTTTATATCACACATAGTCTGCAGTCCTTGAAATTCACATTAAAATTATTTTAATTATAACATAATTTATATTTTGATAGTTGATTTGTTTTACTTACTTTTAAGTTTTTGTCGTTGTATTATATTTATTTATTTGCTGCTTTAAATATTTTAGTCGTTTTGTAGTTTTTATTTCTGATACAAAGCAAAATAAATTGACAGATATTTTCTAGGCTATTTAAAAAAATTAATATATTATATGATTTTATATAAATATTTGTTTATTTTCTAGGCCTATTTAAAAAAATATATTACATATGAATATATTGAACAATGAGTTTAAATGTAAAAAAAAAAAACTGTATTTAATCTAATGGAATGAGCAAACTTTAATTATTTTTTAGATCACTGTACCCCGGGCAACATATAATAGTCGCAGTCCGGGTTATTGACATTAAACATATTTGAAACTAATAAATAATTTTTATTTTGATAGTTGATTATTTGTTTTATTACCTTTTTATTTTTATGGATTTGTAGCTTTATAGCTTTCAATATTTTTCGTTTTGTAAATTAGCATAACTACAAATATAAAAACCATTTGTAAGTCGCAATCGTAGTACTTACTCAGATTCATCATACGATGTTATACAGATTCTGATTTACATTTTGTAAAATATCATTTTTACAGAGAGTAATATGGATTTAAGTAAATTGTAGAAATATTTGTAATAAATTACGTGATTAAGAAAGGTGGTGAAATTTCTAATATTTTCTTTAAAAAAAAAAGAACATTTTAATGGAGTGACAATTAGTTTTAGCTTTTATATCTTACAAGAAAATGTACAATAAATTTAATACATCAATATTAGTTAGAATCCACAAGTATAAGCAAAATATTTATTATTATGATGTTTTGTTTAGTGTTACTTACTTTAAAATGTAGTTAGAAATGGAACATAAAGATATTTTGTCGTTAAATTATATACCGGTATGTAGAATGTCTGTAACACAAAATTTTAAAATGTTATTATATATATATATATATATATATATATATATATATATATATATATATATATTACTTGTATGTATATTTCAACGTGTGTGTTTTAACAATATTAATTAATATTATTTTTTTTAATTAGTCAATTACGCAATATATAAAATGAGTATCCTAGTATCCTTATTTTCGGTTTTCAAAAGTTTATTAGTTCGTTAATTCTGCCTTTGCTATGCTGACATCGATAAATAGTGTCTTAGATAAATAATTTTTTCCTAGTGCAGTGAACTCATTAAATATTTCACCAATTTTAAGATACACCATGTTTTCAAGGTAACAAATAATAAACAATCCCACACACTAGTTACAAAATATATATATATATATATATATATATATATATATATATATATATATATATATATATATATATATATATATCTTTTTAAAGTGTAAATATATCTTTTCAGTTACAAAAATGTTTACTAGATTAAAACAAATAACAAATAAAAGGCATTCATATACGTAGTACATAATCTATAATTATTTTTTATATTAATTACCTTAATATTTACGCTATACAATACAAATATCATCATTTTAGATAACCTGTTTCAACAGTTAAACCGTCATTTATATTTAAGTAAATGGTGGTAGTTTTTGAATGACATTATAGAATTAAATTACTTAAATATAAATTGCGCACTCTTCAAAAAACTCGAAACTCCTATGTTTTCTATATTTATTTAATACAAATTTATTATTTTTATATACGTACATGGAATTTCGATACCCCCCCCCTTCACATGGAAATGCGAATCTCATTATAGAGCGCATATAATTATCTTAAACAAAAAATTTCAACTCCGATAACATAAATATATCCAATCCATAAAAATACAGTAGCTCTGTGTTTTGGTCCTAAAAAAAAGTTAGGGTAGTTAAAGTTAGAACGCATATTTTAGCCTATATAATAGCATGTTTTAATTTATAACTTTACAGCTCTATTCCCAAACATTATAAGTTAAAATAGACTTAAGTCGATGTAATAATATCAAACTGATTATGTTCTTAGACTAAGCCAGGTCATAGCAAAGGATTAACCTTTGTAATCATGAACCAAAATTGGCATGATTTTACACCGTTTATCTTTATTCTGGGAGTAAGGATATATATATATATATATATATATATATATATATATATATATATATATATATATATATATATATATATATATATATATATCAGGAAACTATTTGGCAATATTGTAAAAATATATTTGCGCATGTGTTTAGCCTTTACGGCTATTTACCCTAAAACTGTTTTCTTAATACCGTTTTACATTAGTCCAAAACTAAAATGATTAGCTTATTGATTAAACCTTATTTATTTAGCTGGTATAATAATGTTTGTAAATAGGAGAGTTAGAATTTCCCAGGAGTGCTGTTTAATAGAAGTTTCATTTAAATCCTTTTAGAATTAATCCGAATATTTGTTTTCCCAAGCTCTTCATGTTACTAATGTAATACTTTAAAACAATACAACAATACGGCAAAAGCAATAATTTAATATATAAAAAGTAAACTAAAACAATAATGCACATAGCGAGCGTCACACTACAATAGCTGTTCATTGTAACGTTACAACTATAAAACTTTGTAATGTCACAAAGGCAGTTTGGACTACCATGATTCAAATTAACCCGAATTTTTGTAATTTTAGGAGTCTTACTACATTGTAGTATTATTATATTAGTTGACTGAAACCTGTGTTAGGACTTCCAGAAGTTTAATATACTCGTCAAACCACATTTTTATACATTTGTATACTGTTAAGGAATACAAGGTATCGATTGCCTTCAAGCCATCTATTCAGTCATTGTAGTTTTTGTAACACGCCAAATAGTTTAAAAAAAAATTGAATTGATTTAATGTAACATTTTGCAAAGAAAGAAAACATTTGGCTTCCTTAAAACTTTACATTGCACATTAGAATGATCGAAGGCTAGATTAGCGCTTGTAACGTTGTAATGAGTAAATAAGAGTTATCAAGTTGTTTGAATATATAATAGATTATGAAAATGACATCCAAGCCAACTACAGATTAACACTCTCGAGGAACAAGGAAATCTAAGAAATACGACTTGGAATTGTAACTAACTTGCAAGACTGTGTCATAATTCGCTGATTTTAAAAATTAGAAAAATTATAATATAGTATTGATTTCACAGTGGAACATTGACAATTCATTGACACCCAAATAACAATATTAGGCAATACAAGCTTACCTCAGTGAACGTGCTACTTAAGTATTGACGTCTTAATTCTATTAATATTTAATGAACAATTAAACAAAACTCAATAATTGGATAGAATTATTTCACACATTTAATATTTTAACAAAAGTCTTTTTCATTGTCTTTGTTTTACAACAACGAAGCACAAATATTTTAAAATTTTACATTAAGTAAATACTTCTTTTATTTATAGTATATAAAAATTACTTTACAATATTTTGAGAGCGTGCATCATTTGTATATTAACACGTCTTAATTCTATAATATTTAATGAACAATTATACAAAATAGCATAAATTATGGTGAGATTTAGTTGAACTTTACAATTTATTATTAATCGAAATTCTAGCTTGGTTTCTATTAGATGTGTTGTGGATAGTCTTACATAATAGCGGTTTCCTCTTGAATAGCCCCCTGGATTGGGCATTGATAGTTATCATTAACGAAATTGTACTTCAAAGCCTTATATAACATTATACATTGAAAGAATGATGTGCAAAGAGAGACAAAACTATTTATAACTTATATTTTAAAACTGGTTTATCAAGCCTTATGACTCAATAACAATCATCAGTTTTAATGAGACAGTTTCATATGATTGAACAACTTCTAGATGAGTTGAACCTGACGATGACGGTTTAACTGTTGAAACAGGTTATCTACAATGATGATATTTGTATTGTATAGCGTAAATATTAAGGTAAATAATATAAAATATAATTATTAATATATATATTAATGTACCTTCGTATATGAATGCTTTTTATTTGTTATTTGTTTTAATTTAGTAATCATTTTAGTAACTGAAAAGATATATTTACACTTTAAAAATATATATATATATATTTTGTAACTAGTGTGTGGGATTGTTTATTATTTGTTACCTTGAAAACAAGGAGTATCTTAAAATTGGTGATATACTGTAATTAATGAGATTACTGAACTAGGAAGAAATAATTTATCGAAGACACTATTTATCGATGTCAGCATAGCCAAGGCATAATTAACGAACTATTAAACTTTTGAAAACCGAAAATCAGGATACTCATTTTATATATTTCGTAATTGACTAATTTATAATAATAATAATAATCATTAATATTGTTAAAACACACACGTTTTATGATAATTCTATAACACCTTATATAGTCTTAAATTATTTAGTTTAAGATTAAAATTGACCAGAAGATTAAATATAATTTTAGTTAACTCCGACTTATATAACTATTTGACCTTTAGGTGACTTGTCACTGTCACTGTCAAATTATGACGTCCATTACCATACACTACATAATAGATAATATTATCTTCGGCAACCAACCTTGTGAAATTACATAAATATGTGTGTGTCTTGAATGATGTTTTGTGAGTTTTTTGTTGAAGATATTAAGATTAAAATGACCTTAAATTAAATATTTTTATATAAACTGTGAAATATATTTGAGAACTAACGTAACTATAAAATCCTATCTCATATTTCTTTTAATTTTTACCTTCA